>WUQG02427902.1:0-14571 GCA_011317285.2 Androctonus mauritanicus | reverse complement strand
CGATTAGTCTTTTCAGTTCAGAGTGCTGTAATCGACCCATCTCATTCGTATATCTCACCCCTATTCTTAGTCAGAACCGACGCGTCCATTTTTAGCTTCCACTATGCACGTTCAAACTGACAGACTTTATAACTGATCAACTTCTGGTAAGCTCAGCCCCTGCGAAGCAGGTGACAAACTTTTTGGCCGGAGCTGTACATATCATCAATTAATATTAAATGAAAATATAGTGATCTCTGATGTTTTTTTATCAACAATTTGAGCATTTTCAGATAGTTTGAATCATTTAAAAAATACAGCATGATTATTTTGCAGTTGATTTTGGACATCAGGTTTATGTTTCTGATGATCGCATATGCACTGATCAGCTTTCCATTCTTGTCAATTGCAGTGGAATTTCTATTGTGAGTTTTGATTCCAATGTTTTGTTGTTTGAATTTTGTTAAACATTTTTTTTAAGATTGGAAATGACAAAAAATTTTTAATATTTCATTGCTATTTTCTGCCAAACAAACATTTCAATAAAATTGTATTATAAAGAAATATGACTGGAAGCAATGCAATATAATTTCATCCTGATCTTCATCAAGCATTTTATTTGCATTTTATCATGACATTTCAATGTTACAAGTTTAGCATTTTGTCTAAGTGGCATTGTTTATTCCAATAGTTTGTTGGAATTTGAAAAATTTTTTAAATTATAAAAGAAATTATCAATTTATTTCAAAATGAATATCATAGTGTTCTAACATTTGAAATTTGGAAGGGTCAGCTTATACATAGATTTCACATTTTACTGATTTTCAAACTCTGAAGTAGAGATATCATCTTATACATGGATTGGCTTAGACACAAGTACATTCAGTAACTTATTTACAGAATTTAGAATTACTATTTGAAGCATTTCAAATTATACACATATTTATTTAAAACATAAAAAATTATATTCTAATAATAATATAAAGAAAAATAAAACTTATAAGTAAGGTGTGGTTATGGATTTAAGTAAAAATTATATATGTGATTAATATATAAAATATTTTAAACAACAAGAAATCAAAGATATCTATATTTTTCTTTTTTTTTTTTTTAGGTATTGGGCTTCTTTAAGAAATCTTGTTGCATCATTAATCAATTCAATGAGGTCTATTGCAAGCCTTCTTCTTCTTCTTTTTCTATTCATTGTTATTTTTGCCCTCTTAGGGATGCAAGTATTTGGAGGAAAATTTAATTTTCAAAAAACTGAAGATAAACCTCGAAGTAACTTTGATTCATTTTGGCAGTCATTATTAACTGTTTTTCAGGTATGCAGATATTTTTAAATAATATATAAAAAGTTTAAAATGCTGAATTTTTGTTAATATTATTGTACTTTTAAAATATAATTTAGATATTAACTGGTGAGGATTGGAATGAAGTAATGTATAATGGAATAAATGCTTATGGGGGTGTTGCTTCTGTTGGTGTACTAGCTTGCATCTATTTTATTATTCTTTTCATTTGTGGTAATTGTATCCTTAATTTGAGAATATTTTTCAAAAAATTTACTCCATTTTAATTCATTAAATATTATAATATTAAAGTGGAAATTAATTTTTAATCTTCTCTAAAATAATGCATTATTGCTTTTAAGAAAATGTATTATTTACATCAATTACTAGCTAGGATGTATAGCATTATTTTGAAAGTATTTAAATATAATTAATTTATTGTATATGAACTGTATTTTTTTATAAATTAGCATAAAAAAAATCTTTAAGGAATTGTATGTACAGATAGTTCCCATCTTTATGAGCTAACTTGTTCCTGAAGTGAGCTCATTAAGTAAGAACTCATAAACCAAGAATCAATTTTCCATATACATAATGTTAAAACCTGGAATTATATTCTTGATAAGGAAATTTGATCATAATAAAATTAAGTGAAAGTTAACAAATCAATGATCATCATTGTCAGTTGCCTGCATCCGGGTATCATGATCTCATGAATCATTCTGAAGATAAGAATGTATTAATGTACACTATAATTTTCTATTTTCAACCATCCTCATAAATTCTGCAATGTTTTCCCTGTTATCCTATAACTGTATCAGTGTCAGAATTTTTCCCCTATCTTTAACTCCAAATGCCTTGAAATATAAGTTTTTCCAGGTAATCTCTTCTTATAGTATGCCCAAAAAACTTTATTATTCAATGTTTTATTATCATGCTCAACTTGTCTTTAATTTGCAATTCATTGATTATGAACTGATTGGTTCGTCTATCAGTCCAAGACATTCTAAGAAGCATTCTTCTCAAACATGTCATTTCAAAGGTGTCAGTTTTACATAGATCTGATTTTTTAATGTCCAACATTCAGTCATACATGAATATTGGAAACATGAGACTCCTCATAAAGCATTTCTTTATATAAATATCATGACTTTGCAAATCTTTGTTAATTGTGCTATCACCAATTTTGCTATTCCTGCTCTTCTTTTGATTTCTTCTGTATTACTGCTTGTGTTCATCGACAGAGACCCAAAATAAAAAAACTATCCACAACATGTATGTTATTAATCTGATAGATAGTACTCTGATTATTACTAGATCTGTTAATAATTGTTATTTTAGTTTTTTCTCTATTGATTTTTAGTCCAATCTCATTACTGGCTCCAATTTGTTAATTAAAATAACTAATTCTTCTTCAGTTGCAGCCAGCAGAGTGGTATCATAGGTATGTTGCAGGTTACTGAGCTTTCTGCCACTTATAAAAATGCTGCCTTCCCAGTTTTCTGTGGCTTTCCTTGTTATAATTTGCCATAGATGTTAAAAAAGAATGAGACTCAAAATGCATCCCTGTCAAATATCTTTTCCCAGATTAAAACGTTCTGTGAGTGATCATTAGTGATCCTAACCTTGGATTTGCTGTTTTTGTACAGATTCATAATTAGAGTGTTCAGATGTTGTGGTTTTCCCATTTTGGATAGAATAGTCACAATTTTTGACATCCCACATAATCAAAAGTTTTGCTGTAGCCAAGAAAACCGATGTAAGTTTTTCCGTTATATTCTTTGCATTTTTCTATAATTTATCATATATTCAGAATATGCTCTCTTGTGCCTCTCTGTGCTATAAAACCAGCCTGTTCTTGTGGAATTTGAAGTAGCAGATAAACTTTTAGATGTTCTAGAATAATTTATAGCATTACTCTGCTAGCATGAGAAATAAGTGACATTGTTTTATAATTTTCATAGCAATCTTTAGTTCCTTTCTTGTGGAAAAGAATATAGACTGAGCTAGTTCAGTCATCAGACCATTTACAGCTCCTTCAAATCTTATATCTCCAATAAATCAATAATATATGATTAAAAAATGATTTATTTATTCTAAATAAATGAAAATATAATCTTTAAAATCAAGCAACTTATAATAATAAATTATTTGTCATATTAATGTTAAAGAATTTTTATTCTTCATTATTATTGACAGATAATTAAATGAATTTTAACTCTTTGAGTACTGTACATGTCAATTTCTGCCTGTAATCATGTGCCAAACTGTAATTAAAATTAAGGCCTAATTAATATGCAAAAAATCTATTGTGATATCTCACTTAGTTTTCAATAAAATCTTTTGAAATTTTCAAATTTTATAGATTTTCTGCTCTCTTTCTAACAATATAATCATTTTTGAAGTTTGATATTCTTCACAATTTTTCATTCCATATATGAGATCACAGAAAATACGATTTTTTTATATGAAATCTTAGCCATTCAATGAAATAGTTGATATTTTTAGATAGCCATATCTCCTCTGAATAAAACAAGCCATGAATGAATAAATTTAGCTGAAATTTGCACAAATTATTTTTAAAAAAACAAGAGTTATGCAACTTTTAATTGAATGAAGTTACATCATATAATTACTAGAAAATTGCACAAATTCTATGATATATTGTCATTTTTATTTATATTTCATATTTATTAACTTTTTCTTACATCATATGTGCAATTTTTAGTAGTGCTTTTTATAAATTTTTTAATTTATATCAAATAATTTTAGCTTATATGAAAATGGTCTCATCTCATACATAAACAGCTGTAATATTCTTTATGTTGCTGTAATTAGATTATAGATGGTTTATTGTAAGCAACCCACTCAATACAACATGTTGTGGGATAAAGTAGGTTTTGACTGCAATTTCCTAGGAAATAAATGGCTGCTGTAAAACAATAAAAGTACCATGCTCCATTTAAATGCCCATTAGAGTATTTACATTTCATTTTTCACAATTTTCTCCTAAATTTCAGTGAAATTGAAACCAAAAATGAACAATTAAAAAATATTTTAGTTTAGCTTAACATAATTGATCAATATTTTTTTATTATCAACAATTTTTTTCAATTTTAAGCATTTTATAGTTCATTATATGAAAAATTTGATTTTTACTTAAAATTTCAAAAATATGATTTCTCTCATCCTAAAACTGGAATGATTTTTATAGATTAGACAAAAAAATTGACAAGATGGGTTAAAAAAAATCCAAATTCTATCAAGCAATTCAGTTATAAATAATGTTTATTCACATGTAATTTAAAAAATATTTCAGTAGCTGAAAAAATTTAGGAACAAAAATAGATATTTTCATGTAGCTAGCACAAAGAAACCAATTTGAAATAGTTAGATTAATAAAGTTAGAATTAAATTTTTTTTAATCCGTTTATTATTATTTTTTTATTGTTTTGTTTTGACAACTATGCTATCAATGACACACAGAAGTAATTAGGTCATGATATCTATACCTTGTAAAGGCACTCAAGAGTTTAAAGTAGATGAATTATTATCTTAGATACAATCCAGGAATAGATATTATTTACATAATATATCAATAAAACCAGAGGATGTGACACTTCCTCTTCTTGACTACCATTTTGAATTTTCTGAGTTTGAAGCAGACTAAGGAGTTTCTGCTATAAAACTGATTATATAGTATTGTATAAATGTGTATATGGATTTAAATATCTTTTTAAGAATATTTAGAATTTATTTATTGCAATTAATGTTCATATTTTTAATTTTTTTTGATACTTCATATTTGGAAAAAAAACTCATAAAGCTTCTCATAAACTGAGAACTATCTGTAACTTTTTAATAGCTAAAGCTATAATACAAGTAAGCCATATGTTATCCCCTGTAATTTAATATCTGATATTATCTTAGAGCAGTAAAGTAAAAAATTTCAAAAATCAAATAATTCAAAAAAATTTTTAAATTTTTGAATTATTTGATTTTTTTGAAATTATTGATCTAATTTGCACAATTAAGTTAAGATCAAAACCTAAAATTTCCCCAAAACAATGGCAATATTAGAAAACCTAATATCTCGCAATGATGTAAATGTCTTTTTTTTTTTTTTTTCAAAATTGGTCCATTTGAAATGGATTTTTCAACACATTTGAGATTATATTTATGTAATCTTTTAGGTTGAATGAAAAGTTTATATTATGTTTATCATGTATTTTAAAATACATTATTAATATTTTTTGATTGAAAATGAATGTTTACATATATTTTTATAATATTACTCATTTTATTTAATGGAATAATATATATTAAAAATTTTGATTTTAATAAGAAAGTTTAAAAATGTGGATTCTGATGACACTATATGAATGGACTAGAGTGCTTACATTATACTGTATATTTATGTGTAAATTAGTCTACAAGTTTGGATAGTAATGTAATTTGTTCAAATCTGCTCAGCTATTTTAAATTTCATATTTGCTTGTAAATTAATAGATTACTATTATTTATAATTGAAATATAACATTATTTAAATAAAATATTTTAATGAAATATTAATTTAACAACACATTAGAATTCATTTTAAAACTTATTAGATTTATCAATATTATTTTACTGGAATTATTATTGCAACCTGTGAAAAATGGCCTAGAAAAAAAGGCTGAAATTAGAAATTTATTTAATTGTGGTCATTTTGATCATAATTTTTATTAAAAATTTTTTATTATTGAATTTAGAAGGACATTAACAAAAAATTGAATATATTCATATATACACTAATTAGTGGATTATCCTTTTAAATCAATCAAATATCACAGCCAAATCTCCTCTAGTGGAATAAGTCTATATTAAATTTTTAGTGATTATTTTTTTAAATCAAGACTATGGTGCCACTATCTGTTGAGTTAATGATTAATTAAATTTTGAATTTTGAACTAAGGTGGCGTCATCTAGTAATTAATAATTATACTATAATTATCTGATTTGAGCCAAGTCTGTCTGCCTAGATTTGCCAGGAAGGCCTGTGGCTACATAGCCTGTCTGGGAATGCTAGTTTTGGCCTTGTCTGATAAAGTCTCCATAGTAATCATTATATAAGTTTCCCAAAACGGAATTCTGCCATAGTCTAACTGGTAAGGCATTTGGACGCATCCCAAAAATCACAGATCGATTCTAGTGCAGTGGCAAAATTTTATTTTGGGAAAATTAATTTAAAAATTATAGCAAAATTGTTAATTACTAGATGGGGCCACCTTAGTTCAAAATTCAAAATTTAATTAATCATTAACTCAATAGATGGTGGCACCATAGTTTTGATTTAAAAGAAGTAATTAATTGCTAAGAATTTAATAAGGACTTATTCCACTAGGAGAGATTTGGCTATGATATTTGGTTGATTCAAAAAGTTTAATTTCTGTAACTGAAATATTTTTAAACTGGGAAATGCTTATAATATTTTAAGATACTGAATAAAAATGAATAAATTTTTTCAAGTTTTTCATCATTTTTTATCAAACTAAAGTTATACAATTATTCAAATAATACAGATTTTGCCAATTTATGTTGAAATATATAAAATACAATAAAGCATAAATATTTGTCTAAATAAAAATACTTATGCATTTTTATTTAAACTAATTTAATTAATTTTCAATAAGTCAGATAAAATTGTTTTTATGAATTTAAGATTTCAGATTAATGATATTTAAGATTTCAAATATAAATATAAATAATAAATTAATAAAATAAATTATTTTTGACAAATCAGTTTATCTTTAACAGTTCAGATATACTGCTGAATGTATTTTTAGCTATTGCTGTAGATAATTTAGCTGATGCAGAAAGTTTGACTGCTATTGAAAAGGTAAAAACATTTTAACAAAAATTATTATCTTTATTAAATTTTAAAAATTTTATTAGTTTTTTCATATTATATTAATGTATTTAGTGTAGAAGTTTTTCCATAAAGAAGTTGTTTCTGCTTCGATATATTTGAAGCAAATGCCAAGAATCATTCTTATCATTAGTGCTGAAATGATATGTAAGACTACAAAGAAATTGCTTCAAGCTCCCATTTCTAAGAATCATCAAAATTTGAGATTAAAAATTAAAATATATAATGTTTTGATATAAATTTATCAAATTTTAAATATGGACAATTTATTCCAACATGAAACAATTTCTTTTTAACTCTTTCTGTTTCAAAATGGAAAAGGATACTTAGACTATCAGGGCTGGGGAGCTGGCTTGAAATAGGTTAGGCTCCGGCTTTGGCTCCAGAGCCACAGTATATTTCAGCTGTGGCTCCAGCTCCGGTTCCAGAGTCATTGTTTTAAAACTGAGGCTTTAGTTTCAGCTCTGGCTCCGTCATTATAAAAGTTTTTTGATTTGACCGCTACCATGAAACATCAGCCCAAATGCAGTTTCACAGCTGTGGGACTCAGAACTTTAAGTACAGTATATGCAATTTAAAAGTTTGAGTTGGGCACAATCTTGCTGTGGTGAGATCATTATCTACAAACCTTCAAGGTCCCACTTTTTTCAATATTATTATTTAATACAAAGCATTAACTGAAAAATTAAAATTAAACAAAAACTCTTACTTTGTAGTAAAAAGTAAGAGTTTTTGTTTAATTTTAATTTTTCAGTTAATGCTTTGTATTAAATAATAATATTGAAAAAAGTGGGAACTTGAAGGTTTGTAGATGATGATCTCACCACAGCAAGGTTGTGCCCAACTCAAACCTTTAAATTGCATATACTCTACTTAAAGTTTTGAGTCGCACAGCTGTGAAACTGCATTTAGGCTGATGTTTCATGGTAGCGGTCATATCAAAAAACTTTTATAACGATGGAGCCGGAGCCTCAGTTTTAAAACAATGACTCTGGAGCCGAAGCTGGAGCCACAGCTGAAATATACTTTGGCTCTGGAGCCGTAGCCTAACCTATTTCAAACCAGCTCCCCAGCCTTGTTTTTTTTTATAATTATGATTTTAATTTTAATAATTTTGGTCGTATGGCTATTATTATCTTGTACTACAAGATGATAATGGCCATAAAATCTATCATTTTATTATAATTTAATGATAGTTTTGGTTTTTATTTATAATCAAACTGGGAATCTCTAGGATATCCATTATCACAAAATTAGAACAATTGAAACATTGACAAGTAACTCTCAAAACAATTGATATACTAATAAAAATGTACTCAACATTTTCCAAATATTTTTGGCAATGGTGAATATTCTTCCTATTTAAGTATTAGTCAAATATAAAAAAAAAATTGACAATTTAAAACTTAATTTTAGAAGAAATAATTGTAGCATTGAAAAAAATTGAAATCATCATTAAAATACTTTCAAAGCGATACATTTAAATGAATAAAATTTAGGCTCTCGTGATACCCATGTAAATCAGATATTTTCTATGTATATTTAACATATAAAATACATTTGTTCTATTTGTAAATAAAAAAAAAATATACAACTCAAAATTTACTCTTACACCAAACCCAGATATATTAAGCATATTATATGCACTTTGTGCAATATATGTTATTGATTGGATCAATTAAAATTTCATAGATTCAAGCATAAATGTCCAATTATAATATAATGCAAGGATTTTTGATAGAAACTCCATCTTGAAATATCAGAGAAATATATTAAATAATTTTGTTGTTTTGTAATACTGCTAGACTATTTCACTATTATGTTGAAAATAGCAAATTTAAATGTCATAATATGTATATCTGTAAATATCATTTTATTATAATATGCTTGTACATGCAAAAATTCAACACTTAAGCAAAACTTGTATCAATCCTTTCAGGCAGACAGTATAGCATATAAGGAGAGTATAATGCAATTTGATGGGTGGTTTGTATATGTATATTCTTTCTTTGATTATAGATGAGATAATGATAATGACCATTATATTCAAGATGGAGGATCACTATATACTAATTATTCAAGTATTTAGACAGATATATATAAAATAAGAACAAACTTTGATTTATAAGATATCGTTACATGGAAATTCATACTTATTTTCTCTCTAAAATATTCTTAATCCTTAATCAGATTCTGACATATAGGATTATGCATTCTAATTGTCTGTTCTATCTATCAATATTAAAAAATTTTGAAGGTTGTGCATTTATTATTTGACCAGTTACATGATAACTATTATAGAATTAATAAATTTGATCTTCATCTAACAGATTAATCAAACATTAGGCATTGTTATATATTCTTCAAATCATCACATCAAAGTGAAATTAATAGAAATTTATATTGGAGAATTTAGAGTTTTTATAAATATTTAAAGTATAATACTTATAAAACGTATCATCAAATGTTATGTACCATTCTATACAAAAATAAATTTAGATTTGAATTAATTAAAAATCAATCATAAAAAATGAAAATTAAGCCATGAATCTATCAAAAAAAAACAAAACTATTGATGAGTTAGCATAATAAGGAGTGGCCAAATTTCTTTTATAGCACATCTAACTGGAATAACCAAATCCAATAGTTATATTTTTGTAACCATCTATAAAATTTATTTTTATTACACTTAACATCTGTACATGTATAATTTTCAGTAATATAGATTTTAATTATTTTATTAAAATCTATATTACTGAATTTTTATTATATATTTAAAATTTTTAGCTTTCAATGAGAAGTATTCTTATAATAGCTGAAATATATTTTATATTAATCCAAATTATTAACAGCATGATTTTGAAAAATTTATTATGAAAAGTGGATGGAAAATCTTTAAAACACTTATTTGCTTAAAATTCTTTTGGAAATACTGTAGTTTATTACAGAAGTTACAAGATTTATTTAATAGTATTGTTTAGAAATATTAGTTTCTTTTACAATTCATAAATATTTGTGATTTAAACAATTAATAATGTACTGTATCAGCTATAAATGTCTTATTAACAGGAAACTGGTTAATTACAATCATATATTCATTCATTTATCAGTAATAAATAAACATTTTAATAATAAATAATTCAATTAAATATAAAAAATTTAGTATTTAACTAAATTATTTGTTTTTATAATCAAATCCGTTTATTAATAATTGATCAATTAATCTAATTAGAAAAATTTCAAATTTTGAAAGCTAAATTCACATTAATTATAAAAACTTTCCTTTTAAAAACAATTAAAAGGAAATCCCATCTGATATAAATAACTGATAATATTTTATTTCTTGTACTATATATATTACAACTTTCGTGAATTATTATTACATTTATATTCATATGAAAATTAATGATTAGATATAAAGAATTTAATACTGTATATTAAAAATAAATTCTATATAAAATATTCTTTCAGTAACAAATTATATTTATAAAAAAAAAAAAAAGCAAAATTTGTTTTACTGTCTTTTCTTAAAATATGCAGCAACCTAATCATATTAAATTTGTAGCACGAATTGAAATCTTATTTTATCATATCTCTCTTTTTATGAGGTAAAGCAAATCATAGGCAAAACTTTAAAAAATTTTGATTGATAATTATTACTTTTTATTCCAGTTTTTGATAGAAATTTATAGTTTTACATTTTTGACTACTGTATAGTCAAAAATGTAAAACTATAAATTTCTATCAAAATATTAAATATAAGAAAATATCCTATGTTATTAATAGAATTATTAAAAAACTTTTAATATTTTCAATTTTGCCAGCTAAATTTGAATTATTATTCAATTATTCAAATTAAGCAGAGAAAACTGATGAATTTTTACATAAAAACGTAAATTATTGAACTTTTAAAAAAAGTTTGTATTGATTATAAATTTAAAATATATTTAAAAATAATGGTTTATTTTCTAGCATTATATTCAGTTCAGTTCATTTTTGCTAATTCTGTTTTTGTTAATTCTGTAATTTTTTATCTTTAGATAACTGGATTATTTTTAAGGAATAAATCATCCTATTGTAGAATTTTATTCCTTCGAAGTATATATTATTCCCAAATTGTGTAAATCTGAATATTCCAATATAATGAATTATTTTTTCTTGTTTTACTTTACTAGTGCCATTTAGTTTGCAATTATTTTATATTTTTCCTGTGTGATTAAATTTATTCACTTTAAAATACATTACTAAATTTATTATATTGTCAATATAAATGATTATCTTACACATTATTATTTAACACTATTAATATGAACTATAAATTTTTTAATACTGGATGATGCTATAAATATTTATTCAAACCAGCATTGTTGTATTTCCTAAAATCAATTTCTCTTAAAGCAAAGATGATATTATTACAATCAATAATTTTTCTTAAAATAGATACACTATTATGTTATAATTTTATTATTATTAATTTTCAGCAGTTTACTAATTAGGATCATCATAGATTGAAGATTGAAATGCATGTAATTTCACTGCTGAATATTATAAAAAATGTAATTTGTTTTAATAGTATGATAAAAATTCATCTTTGTTTTAAAAAAGATGAATTTTTAATTTTTTACATTTTTAAAAAAGTTGATGTTTGTAATTCACTCAAAAGTTGATGATGTAATTGAGTTGCCTCAATGATATAATGATAGGAAGTACAAAAGTCTTATCATTAGTTTGAATAAAAATTTCATAAATTTATTGAATAGAAATTTCAATTGATTATAATTAGAGAGCCACCATTACAATTATTAATATTCATCAGCTGTCAGAACAGTTTGTATTTTTGTTAAAAATAAATTTTTAGATGGAATAATACATTATTATTTATAGACAATACGAACTAATCAATAATTCTGCTTAACATAGTGATCTTAGTAAATGATTTGTCATATGATGTCATGCAACTTACAATTTCATCACATATATGAATACAATTATACTTTAAACTTTGTTTATGTATACAACAAACTTATAACAAAATTGAAAATCTGATTTTTTTTTGTTCTTATGTTGAATGGCTAAACCCAGTTATTAACAAATATCAAATTTTTCATTCTGTATTTCTGTTAAATTACAGACAGTCCCCAACTTATGTAAGTGGATCATTCCATAAAATCCTATATAAGTTGAAGTCTAAATTATATAATACTAGTGGGTCATAATAATGTAACATTATAAATAGTTATATTAAACAATAAGCATATAAATTGCATGGTAAAGCAGTTGCTTACCATCTTGAAGGATTCAGATTCAATTCCAAGTCCCACACCTCCAATTTTTCTGGAGGATCCAGGTCCAGACCTAAAAATAATCCTACATAAGTCAGGGATTGCCTATATATTGATTTTGCTATAATTTAATAGAAGATTGCAATAGATAAAAGTATAATTCCATCATATATTCCTTTACATTGTCAATTATTGATTTTAAATATGCATTATTTATTTAACAAATTCTAATTTTTTTATTCAGTTCAATGCATGCAAATCTTGATATTTTAAAACAGAAAAAGAAAATAGAAACAAACTCAGAAAAAGAACAGAAACATAGAAAACAGAAACTCAGTAAGAGAACAGAAATGGCAAAAAACAGAAAAATAAATCTAACATTCTTTTTGTTATTTAAAACCCTTCTAGAAATATTAATTACAATGACCTAATATAACAATTTGCTAGCTTCATCATCAAGTTTTAATCTTATCAATTTGTTAGCTTTTAACATTTTAATTTTTCACCGATAAATTTAAATGTTACCAAACTTATTATATTTATGTGCAAAAATAAAAAATTAAATCACAAATATATAATGAAAATACTTGTTTCAGAAAATATATAAAATAAATGGTTACATAAGTGACAGTTACATATAACTTGTAAACATAGAACAAATGCAATACTGTATATGTATCGTCACATGACAATATAAAAATTGATAGCTATTTAATAAATTCTGGGTGAAAATTATCATCTAAATTTAATATTTTAATGATAAAAAGTTTTAAAACTTTTCTTACAATGATTATTTTTAATTCTGACAACTAATCACCAATATATGATTTTAATCAAATAGTATTTATATTTTGAAATTGAAAACAAAACAAAAAAACAACTACCATTGTTAAAAATTACCATGAAAAATTCTAATTATTGTTTTGCAATTTAAATTTCCTGTTAACCGATTGATCATAAGTTGTCATGAGAGAATTTAATTGTGCATGTCAGGTGGAGAAGTAATGCATAAACTGATTTTGAACTTTATATGTTATTTTGTTTATATTAACAAATATGTACTGTACTGACATTATTTTTTTATTTAATTTTTAATAGTAATCATCACATGAACGTTACAATATTCAACTATGGAGTATAAGGGAAAAGAGTATTAACAAGTTTTTTATATATATTATTCGTTTAATTCAAAATATGAAAATTGCATATCAGAATGATAACAATTCAAGGTGTGTAAAATTATTTATAAAATACGAAAAAAAAATAAATCTGGATTACCGAAAAACAACATGGCGCTGCACATAAAATGCATCGAATATTTCATTCCTTAATTTAATCGTTTAAATAGAAGTTTTGTAAGCAGGACGTCTTACACAGTCCTTACCGAAAGTTTAGAGTCCTATACATCTGATGTGCTTCATAATAATTGCCTTGTTCAATACTTATTTTCAATTTATTAAGAACACGTTCTGATCCTGACTTCGCCATCTTCGAGACTTTGCACACCAAACAACCCTAATATGGTCAAATATGACTTTTCGTAAAATGAACGCTATTGGTTAAGAACAGCTCATAGATAGAGGATTTTACGAATAACCATCCCCTTTTGAAATAATTAATTATCAAAATAGTATTTCATATTAGAGGATAATATTCGGATTCAACCATAGATTTAACTGATCAATAAAATAAAGAGAAAATTTTAACTAAGCTTTTTAAATTATGAATTAAAATTAAATAATTATTAAAATAGTAAAATCTTAATAATTTTCGATTATTGAACATTTAACAAGTATTTTCTTATTAAATGACAATCTCCAAATGACATTATTTATCAATATTCTTAAATAAATTATGACGATTTGTCTCTTTAACTCGTTCGTCTCCAAATTCCAAAATCATATAAAAGACTATATGAATTGCATCCACTGCCTAATAAGCTTAAAAAACTACTTCCAGCTGATAGCTAATCGGCCGCGTGGAAATGCTTGGCTTTCCACTCTGGAGGACCTGCGTCTCACTACTTAAAAATATTCATCATACAGTTCGGGCCCGGCCTGTCGATCCCCGTCCTTCATAATCCGGCTGACCCCTTCGCAGAGGTGAGTAG
>WUQG02427891.1:0-14573 GCA_011317285.2 Androctonus mauritanicus | reverse complement strand
TATATATATATATATAAAATAAATTATTATAATACAAACACCAGTATATCAATTTAAAAAGTAAAATTTTATTTTAACTTGAAGTGATCCAGCACAGCATTCTACATAAGATTCTTGAATTATTGTTGAGAATTTCTGCATCATGGCACATCAGGCAGTGCAGTGTCACCTATCTGATGCACTTATATAAATGTAGACTGGAGATGATGGCACAATGTGCTCAATCACTTTGGGCAAAGTAAAATTTTACTTTATTCTGGAGCGAGATTGATGTCAGTGTATGACATTATCATTAGGATGATGTAGCTTTGGGAAATATCAAATTAATGAGTAGTAACAAATTTTGTTAATTTACATTAAAATATTTTCTTTTTATTGTATTTATTGAATAACTGTTTTTTTCTAAAAAAATTTCATATTAAATTATCAACAGTAAAAATTCCATTAAAATAATATATCTATGCCTCATGGTTCTCAAGAGATCATTCTAAGTTTCATTTTCTCTTACATTGTATTTTGTTGAGTTGAGTTATCATATTCAAATCTTTGATCGTATTTTAAAATGAGTAGATCATCCTAACAATAATGTCCTACATTGTTAGGATGACATGTACAATATGATTTCTAGATGTTAAGTGTGCGATTTTAAAGTTTTGATTTTGCTTACAATAAACTTTTTGATGGATGAAGTTATTTTTCAGTACAGATTTTAAATAACTATTATTTTTTCATTATTTTAAACCTTATTTTAGTTACTTTTTAATATACTTTAGTGCATTGATTACTAGTGAATGGATTAAAACATTCTTAATTAATAATAATGATCAGATAATCACTGCCTAACTCTAGTATAATATCAACAAAACAATTCACAGCACTATTCGGCAGTTCAAGTTCAAATAGCATTCCTTTATTAATAAAGGAATGCTATTTGAACTCAAACTGCCAAGTAATGGTGTGAATTGTTTTGTTGATATTAATAATAATAAAAAATAAATATATTTTTTCACCCAAATATGAATCCTAAGTTAAGATTCTTGATTGATTGTTGAGTTTTGGCATCGCATCATAATGGATAGTGCAGCATCATCTATCTGATTACAGTATATAGGTGCAGGTTGAAGTCAGTGGCACAACATGCTCAATCACTTCAAGGTAAAATAAAATTTTATCTGATACTGTATTAAATGAATGATTGCAAAATTTCCTTCCTGGTCTTTAGAAGATGTTCCATAAGTTATGATTTTAGTTATTACTTCAATTATTCCAGCCAAAAAAAAAGTTGATTTTTTTTGATCTATGTATAAGCTGAATCTTTCACTTCAGAAATTTTTTTGGGGGGAAAAAACCTTGGCTTATGCATGAGTATATATATATGCTTTAATAAAAATCAAGATGAAAATAATTCAAATCTTTTCTTAATTTTCTTTTCTAGATCTTCAGAGAAAAATTATGTAAAGGAGAATATTTCACAATTAAATATGTTAATTACTTAAATAATTTATAAAACTATATATATTCTAACAGGAATTTGTGTTACCTAATTTAGGATAAAAAAATAATTATTTCTTTGTTTCATATTACAATAAAAACAAATATCATAAAAATAAAGTACTGTTGTATATACAATGTAATATATGAGCCAGTAATTAAGAAAATGGTTTAAATCATTTTAGAGAGTCTGAGAAAACAAAAGTTTTCATTATTAGATAAAATTTCATGATTACAAAAAAGGATTTTTTTACAAGAGTAAATACATTTGCTATTTCTTTTTATGAATGTAGAAAATTTTTATGATCTTAAAAAATATTTTACCAACTCAAAAGTCAAAATATTTTAAATCAAAATATATATGATTTAATTCATTTTCATAATTACTGACAGATATTATTGCAAAATTTAGATTTGTAAATTGGTTCTAATTTTGATTGAAACGTATCTAAGATATAATAAAAAAAAATTGGTGACTAATAAATCGAATTGATACAGCTTGCTTATATCCGATATTATTGAAAAAACTAAGCACTTTCAGCAAGCATAACAACCTTTATTTAAGTAAAACGTTTTTGGAAATTGGTGACATTTATAATTCTTTCAGATATGGCATTTAAGATACTGTTATGTATTAAAAAGTTAAAAGTGGACCCTGATGATCACAGGAAAAAATTGTTTCACTCTCTTTGTCTTGTTGATCATCCAAGATGTAGCATGAGCTTGTCCAGTTCTCCCTGACTAATATTGTTCATTGTATTTTGTATGTATATGAATTAAATTATAATGAATCATCTCTCTGAATTAGAATTAATAATTAATATCTTGACAATGATATCATTTTGAATTACACTTTGAATCAAAGTATAATTCAAAACAAGTGTAATGAGTGGTAAAATACAGGAACTGTCCAGTACTTCACCACTCATTACTGCTACTATATTGGAAGTCAACCTAAGTATATAATGCAAAAGCATATCAGATACATCAACAATATTTAATATTGTATTTCATATATTTTGTAAGCTTATAACCAATTAAGATAAAATTAAGTTATTTAATATTTCTTTAGAGATTGATTTTCCTTTTGATCCATTAACTAGTCATGTAATCATAGAAATTTTAAGTGAATACTCATAATTTTATTCAAATTAAAAGAAATACTGAATCATCAGTGTCAAGAAAATTGAACTTTACCTGTATTATAAGAAATTGATGGACAAAAAATTTAAAATATTGTTATATGAAATTTTGGTGCCAACACAAGAAATCCTGAATTTGCTAATCCTTGTAATTATTCAATTTTCATAAGATATTATGGATTTTAGATACATAAATAAGATTAAAATATCATATTTTTTCATAATAAAAAAGCAATACTTTTTTAGTTATATGCAAATATAATAATCAAAAATATAGTTACTAAATCATATTATAGTAGAGTTTAGCATTGAAAAGATAATTTTTAATTGAATATATAAACATTTAATTTATAGCACTAAATATAATATTAATTTCATAAATGCCTAAAATATTTACTATAAATAAATTATTTTTTAAAGATAAATCAAAAGCTATACCTGACAGATAATTAAAGTCTTCTTCCAATTTTCTAATCTCTGTTCAAAGTCTTTATTGCAAATAGTATACATTGTTTCTGTTTTAGCTATGTGATCATCTAAAAGTTGTAAACATTCTTCAGGAATAATGATAATTGATAAATCAGTATTTTTATAAGGAATAATTTTAAATAAAACATGTTCCCATTCCTTTTCCATTTTATCTAGAACCTTAAAAATGTATTAAATTTATTTTATGATATTTTCTTTTAATATATTTTTTGGATATATACTAATTCACTAAATTATAAAATGCTATATATTTGTTTAAATACCATTTCGATATCATATTCCTTCAAAGCATTTTGTGTAATTTTATATATTTCATTTTTAAAATTATGCAAGCCAAGTTTTAAACATTTTTCCACAGTTAGTTCTAAGGCAACTGCTTGTAAATTAATACCAGTTTCTTGACTGATCTATTGAATTCAAATAAATAAAAATAAAATTTATAAATTGTTGTTACATTTTATACCGTATTACAGTAAACTCTCTAAAATCTGGCATTTTTGAGGATCAATGGATTTTAAGATATGCTGGATTCTAAAGAGACATAAGTTGCATGACATCATCAAACTGCTCATGTAAAAACATGATTAGATGGAAGAAGCAATCTATTAATAATTGAATATATTTTATTATAAAATAAATACAATACATATTCAAGTACTGTATAAACTGAAAATGTTTTAATATTGCAAGACCAGTGTCACAGAAGTACAACTTTGGTATCTTAATTAGATAGATACTTGTTGAAACTTTGGCAAGATGGCTAAAGAAAAAATATTAGATAACTGGCCTCCAAAATATTCAACCACTGCTGCTTGGTTATATGAGAAATGCCACAATCTTGAGCAAGGGATGATAAGTTAAGGATCTGACCTACTCAATTTGAACATAATTTGAGGAAGATTTGAAATCTACCAATGTTTTCAATATATTTGTTTCAATATGTTCAATATGTTTTCAATATATATTGAAAAAATTCTTAAGAATTGGAATCATTTTAAACATGGGGAAGTCAAAAATTGGGAAATATTTTGTAAAATCATAAGATTTGTGACTTCAGTTATGCCATATTCTTATTGTGTTTTTGAACCATGTACACAATTCATCACATTTATTTTCCTCACAAAGATTATTATCTTATTGATTTGATTTTTTTGTAAAAAATATTTGTATATATATGACTGAATGTAAATTAATATTTTATTAAATATTAGATACTGTATAAACACAATCAAAAATACATAAAGTGGTTGTGTTTCATTCTCTTTTATACCAGTAATGTATCCTATGGTAGCAGTAGGATCTGTCAAATTTATTCCTAAATATATTTCTATTATTAAAAGTATATGGATATGTATGGATATTTAAATACATTAAAAAATGTTAATTTATCAAGATTTCATAAATAAGATGTGAAATATGCAAATGGATCTTTGCATATTTCACATAAACTTTTTAAAAGTAAACATGATGCTATTATTGTATGTATCATCAATTAATATTAAATGGAAAGTAAATTCTAGATATTTCTGGTTGGTAATTTGTGCAGTTTTTAATAGTTCTGATTATTTAAAATATATGGGATGATTATTATGCAACTAACCTTGGATATCAGATTTGTGGTTCCAACTATTATGTGTATACTGTTCAATTTTTCATTTCTGTCAGTTACTGCACAATTTCTATTGCATGTTTTGCAATAGAAATTTTCTCTGAAGCTTTGTAAATAAAGCTGTGGAAAAAGGAATTAAAAGAGAGATGCAATACGGAAAACAAAGAAACCTTGCTATATTAATGCTTGAGAGTAATATGAAAAATTAAAAATAAATAAAATCCTTGATTAGTAAAATTTATGAATTTTAAGAAAAGGGTTTTTTTGTAAAATTTTTCCAGATTTTAGAGTTTTGGATTCTAAAAAGCAAGATTTTAGAGATTTTACTAGATATTTATAATATATATTATATAATTTTATTATTTAATACAATTTAATCTTAATACCTGTTCCCAATGCTTTTCTTTCAAACTAGGATGGCAGATATTTTGAATAAATGAAATATACTGCTTAAAATTATTCAAATCCTTTTTTGTTTTTAATGCAATCTTTAAAACATCTAGAAAAATCAAAAATCATCATTTTATTTTTATTATATTCATAAAATCATTATTGTTATATTAAATATCAACAGATGCCCATTTCATAAACATTTTTATAGATTGATATAAGCAGTTATTTAAGATAATTTTCTTATAAATTTTTGAAAAATACATATGAAAATTACTTAAATATAGATAAATAATCATGCTATATTATTTATTGTTTAGAATATCAAAATTTTCATAAATTTTTAATACTTTTAAAAACTACAATAATTTACTGACAAAATTTCTATAATTGCTTGGTTTTATAAGCCATTATGGATCTAAATATTATTCAAATTTCATTGTTAATGGCTTGTTTTATTCAGAATTAATGGATTAATTAATTGTTTAAAAAAATATTCATATAATTACTGATATAAAAATATTAAAAAATTTCATCATCATAAAGATATATTTAACTTAATAAAGATGAAACTTTAAAAATTTTTTTGATGCAAAATTAGATAGATATGAATTTTAATAGATTTATGAATATTAATCAGGCTTAATTACAGATGTTTACCAGCAAAACAATCATACATCCATACTTGTATATTCCACAAAAGATTTAAAAATCAATAAAAATTTGAAACCCATATATAATCTCTGACTTCCAACTTTCAAGTATTAAAACAATATGACATTTATTGAAATAAACAGAAAATTTCTTTTATAATTTAAAAAAGTTTCCAAATCCAGTTCACTATTGAAATATATATTCATTTATGCCATTTAAATAAAATTCCAGACTTATAGCATTAAAAAGTTGCAAAGTTGTTGCGAAGGTAAAGCTTAATAGAGAGCTGATTGTGTCATGTCATATTCAGTTGTGTTGCTCTACAAAATGATTTTATTAATGTTTGTTTGGTAAAAATATCAAAGAAATATTGAAAGATTGTCATTTTTAAATCTCAAAAATACATTTAATGAAATTTAAATAACAAAATAATCAGGAAGTGCAAAAAAGTTTTATTGCACTTAATCAAAGTAGAAAGTCAATCAGTGAATGTAATCACTGGGAACAAGAAAATGATTTCTGAAATTGACTATAAATAATCATAATATATGCATTTTTTCTAAATGATCAGAACTATCAAAAAATTTATAAATTTTCAATTGGAAATATCAATATATAGAGCAATACATTTTCATTTAACATTAGCTGATGATACATATAGTAATTGCTATCATGTTTATTCTCTAAAAAAAGATCAGTCTACACATTTCTAATTTTATTTGTAAAATGCTGTATAAATTAATATTTTTGAATATATTTAAATATAAAAATTCATTCCCATTTATATATTTTTAATAACAGAACTGAGGAGAAATTTTTTTTTTAGAAATAGATATGGTGGATTCTGCTATCATCATGAAACATATTAATAGTACAGAAGATGAAACATGATCTATTTATGTAATTTTGATTATATTTGTGCAGTATCTAATATTTAAATACTTACAAAAATATTAAATTATATACAATCATACATATTATTTATAAGAAATTGAAAGAATCAATATGATGATCTTTCTCAGGAATGAATATGTTAGATTATGTGTCTGGTACAAAGACATAACTAAGGCAACAAATTTTAGTACAGTATCTTCAAAAAATTTTCCAATTTTTGATTGGCCCATGAGTAAGTTGATCCCCTTCTTAAAAACTTTTCTGGTAAAAATTTCTTGGCTTATACATGAATATATATACTAGTTTTCTAAATAATTCTATTAGAGTATTCTGTTAGTCATAATATTGTAAAATCACTACTAAGAAAATAAAACTGAAAATATCCCCTTTTTAAACTGTATATTTGCCAGTCAATAAATAATGATATCTATTGATTATATCTGTTGTATATGAAAAGAAAATGTAATTTTCAGAAAAAAGTCAATAGTTGATTTTCCTTCTCAGAAATTCCGCCTTTAATGCAATGATTTTGTAAAATAATTCTGCTAGAAAATTACATAAACAAAATAGAAGAATACTAATATTTTTCTGAAGAGTGCATCTATTAAAATATCCAACTGTACCAAGTGAAAAAATTAAACAGTTCTATTCATAAAGCTTCTAATGGTCAATATAATTAATGCTGCTTGTAGAAATAGTGAACAGATTCATTATTGTTTATAGATATAAACAGATATTTTTATATCTATAAACAATAATCAATAAACAATAATATTGTTTAAGATATAAATAGACTTAATTCCACAATTAGATATTTTTAAATTAAAAATAATTATTTAATTTTAAAAATGATTACAAGGTATGTTCACTAATTTCTGGAACTGTAATATATATAATAAATAATTAACATAATATTGTAATAATATTATTTAAACTTCTGGCAACAAAACAAACAAAAATATTTATTTATCTGTGCTTAGTTTAATCATCTGCTTTTTCAATTTAGTTTGATTATCTAGCATATTTGACTGAGGATATTCATAGAGAACAAAGGATATGCATTATCCTCTTTTCTAGGTATTGTACCAAATAACTTTTTTTTTTCCAAAATTAAAAACATCTCTCAAAGAAAAAAAATTTGACATATAGAAAGAAACAATAAAAATTTTAAGATTTTTAAAAAAAAGATACAATTTTAAAACATTTGAAAATTGGAAAAAGATGATATATAAAAAGCTCTTATTTTGAATAATATTAAAAGTAATTTTATAGAGATAGTTCTTGCCTTATAACTTACTCATATTTACAACAGTGATGTCATTAATAAATTCTGATATTGTTTAATGCAACTAACCTGGGTTCAATTCCCTCACCTAATGGTCAGATATATGGAAAGTGTCTTTTTATGTACTATGTAATTCTTGTATTTTTGTGTTTTTTATATTTATTAAGATAATATACAGTGTCCTAATAAATGTAAATAGTGAGAAATTCATAAATTTTGGGCATTTCTGATTTCCATTCATTTCCAATTTATGACAACAGAGCACAATATTTTTGAAACCAAACTCTGTCATGAGTCAAAGACTATTTATTATTTTGTTTTGATTTCTGACAAGTCTCAAAAATTAATGAACATACCTTGTATAAATATATTATTGAATTTATAAAATAATTATTTTGTGTATTAATAAAATTTACCTGGCATACTGTTGAATATTTTGCAAGAATGGTTTATAATTTTATAAATTTCAGTTACATTTTTTTGTATATTTTCAATATCTATTTCTTTTAGATTGTTATGCATCCAATTATCATACATCTAAAATACAAAAGATTTTAAATTTAATCAGACCTATTTTTTAGCACTTTAAGCAGCTTTTAAATCTAAGCTTTATTTTTATCAAATCTTATTTTTTAAAGTTATTATACTTTTTGCCAATCTGAAACAGATGTCCATAATTTATAATATGGATCAAATTTCTGTTGTAAATGTTGTATTTTTGTATAATCTGTTCTTGGCAAGTGAAATAAAAGTTCTCTTTTATTATACAATTGGGTTTTTTCATAACAGGCTTTGATTCCTTCATTAATCTGTCTAAGATCATTGGCTGTCTGATTTGCTTTTGTAATATCAGTAAATCCAGGTAATGAAGCAACTTGCATCTATAAAAAAAATAAAGTATAGTATATCTGTATTTAAATATTATATTATTGCATTGATTTGTGCATAATAATTTTTGAAATATATTTTATTACAATAATATCTATAAAATATTTTTATAATATACTGATTTTGTACAATATAATAATCATGTCTCTCACAGTTAGGTTTTATAAGCAATGAGACATATTTCTGATGTCTTATCCATTCTGTTTTATTTAACTTCAAACCTGCAGATGCATGATATCATAACCAGTCCTATACTTTACAATAAACAAAAGCAGTTACAAAATATCATAATAATATTAATAAAATAATAATAAAAAAAGACATACTAAAGTAATAAAGTAGAATACAAAAAATTTATACATGCTTATGATAGGGCTGAATATGATGCCATCCCCTTACCATATACAACCATCAAAAAGTGTACAAAATATAAAAAAAACTATAAAAACAGCAAAAATAAACATATTTTCAGCTACATTTCACATCACTGCCAAGCTAAAGTAAGGCAATAAAGATCATTATAATTTAAAATATGCTCACATTTTTTTCATTCCATTGATTTGTAGCATCTCTGCTATCTTTAATTTTAAAGGTGAAATGTAAGTTAATCCTTAAATAATACTCAAAACAATAATAAAAAGAAGAATTAAAAAATAAAAATAAATTTGAAAAGGTCGAGGTTAAATCTTCAGAATAATTAAAATGAGAATAAAACAATATGAAATTTTATGATGTAATTGGAAAATATTCAACTCTTCATAAATTGGGTTCAGATAGCTATGTCAGTATTTAATGTGGAATCTATTTAAAGTGAATCTATTATCTATTATTAAGTGAATATAACAATTACATTATAAAATGTAATTTGCATACTCATTTAATGTAATTTTACTTAACACAGGCTTCTGATCCTGATTAGTATGCTACAGTTTGTTATACCCTTTTTTATCAAATTTCTTTTGTAGTCTATTTATAATATGTAAATATTTACTTATAAAATTGTAATATATGATTAATATAATGTATAATGTGTTTTAATGTATAAATTAATGATTATTATGGCTACAGTTAAATTATTTAACTACATTCAAAAATAGAATTATTGTATTCTAATGTCAAATGGAACTGTTATTGATTAAACTTTTGTTGATATAGATCATGTAAATGATTGAAAACATTCCAATTAAAAAATAATTATTATTTTTTCCTTATATAAGCTGGCCATATTATATAGTTTGAAGATAGTAGAATATAATTATGAAAATAGTTATTTAGTTGTTTAATAAAATGTCTGTATTTTTTCTAATTTTTAAATTTAGTTATAGCTTAATATTTTAATGATAAATCATTACATATTTCTTTTAAATTTTATTTCAAATTTTACTAAAACTTGATTTATACAGAATTTACTTTCTCTAAAGTTTAGACAATTAAAAAATGCATTTATGAATTATTAAATTAATTTTATTTTTATAAAAACAAAGATAAAATAATATGCCAGGATTTGAATTAACTATGTTAGACTGTTAATATTAATAATTATATAAAATTGTTATTTTTAATAATTCAATATAAACTAATTGTTTTAAGGGGAAAATAATTAATTTTTATATAGCTAATTTTTTCCTTTGATAATTGTAAATCAAATACAATCCTTCCCATTGGTATAAATTGCCAGACAGAAATGATTCTTATCACTTCTTAATAAAAACAAAAGTTTAAACTAATAAAAAAGAAAGTCATTCAAATGAGAGAGAGATGTTAACTAAGAAAAAATGAATGAATTTTCAAAAAATAATGTTTTCTTTTGATGAAAAATCAACAAAACCATCATTCTTTTCAGTAAAGTAGCAACTCCGGAGGTAAATAATAACACTCTTCTCATCAAAGGACCAAACTTTAAATACTATATACATATGTGGAAGATGCTTAGGAACTATTTCTTCAGGCAGTAAGTTTCAACCTTTGGTATGGAATGATATAGAAAAACTGATCTGAGTTAGTTCAGAAGGAAGAGAAGATAGAACACATTTCACTGGTAATAGTTCACAAAGCTAGGTGCATATTGATGGTAACAATAGACACCTAATTCTACATGGACAATCCATATCTGTATGTTTTTAATGTGTTTTATTATAATAAATAAATTATTCACTTTATTAAAAATAGAGTCATAAGTCATCAGATTTTAATCAACTACTGAGTTGTGACAGACCTAATAACTGGTAACCTGAACTGAACATATGAACCAACTTTCATGCTTAATCCTTTTTTATTGAAGGCCTTAATAGTTGGAAGGGCTTAATAGTTGTTCTATTTTAACAACTATCTATCATCCGTGAAGAAATTAGGTAATTGTATTGACTGAAGTAAACAATTATTTTTTTTATTGTGCAAGTGGAACCATGACTAACAGCCAAATACCCCAGAGTGGTAATATTGCATGAATTGCAGTGAGTCTGGTGGAACCATATTTCTGGATTACTCACCAGAATGGAGGAGCTCATTTTGGCAACCAAATCCAAAAATATGGTTCTGCCAGATGGAAGTTTTCAACTTTCAAGTCTACTTGCTGGAGCCAACATGGAAGTAACAAAATTTCACCACATGGTTTCAGCATTACAGCCAGAAGAACTTGCAGTAGCAGTCAATATTTTCCTTAATCCACTAACTGAGAACTCATATGCTGCCCTCTGAAACCATCTTTGATGCCGATTCTGAAGAGCAGCATCTGAGAGATTTGATTTCCAGAATGCAATTAAGTAATCATAAGCCATTGTGTTTTCTCCTTGAAATATGCAGTAAGGCAGGTGCCTGAATAAGTGATGAACTCTTGAAATCTCTCTTCTTACAACAGTTTCTGACACATGTGCAGCAAATTCTTGCCATCTCAAGCTAAATAAATTGGCAGAAATGGCAGACAGCATCATGGCTACTGCCAACAATATTATCTCATTCAAGCAATATTGACAGTGGATATCAGCATACAGACCATATTGCTGGATATTTCTTCCTATCTTTCTAGACAAGAGACATGTTCCAAATCTTGCTCTAGGGAAGCAGAACATTGTTTTTGCTGATGCTGATTATCTATCCAGGAACCAGTAAATTCAGAGCACTGCTAATAATATCATCAAAGATTTAAACATAATGCTTCCAATGCATAAAACCCTGCTCATTCCAGTTAGAAAACTAGAAAATGAAGCTGGAACTCGATCATGTGTCACTTGGCCTTCAAGTAATGGCATGACCAAGATCAATCATTTGTATCTTCTATCATCATTGAAATACTTAATTGATACTAGAGCAGTGGTTCCCAACATAGGGCACATGCCCCACAAGGGGGCAATTTGATTTTTAAGGGGGAAATTCAAGAATGAGTTATTAACATTTGAATTTTTTGCATTTCTTATGATTCTAAAGGTCTCATATACAGTATATAAATATATATTGTGACATGCACATTTTTTAAATTTAAAATCAAAATGTATATGGCGATCAGCAAGTGACAATGGAGAGGGAGAGAGCCCGCTAATAGAGAGGACTGGTTTAGAATCTTTACTCTTCACCTCTCCATTGTCACCAGCTGACTGCCATGTACATTCCGATTAAGATAAGTCTGGCGATCTTAGAAGAAAGTAAAAACATATTTAGTGCCTTCAATAATAATAACTGCAAGTGATTTGTATTAAGATTCTTCAATAATAATAATGCAATTATTATTATTGAAGGGTCTTAATACAAATCACTTCATATTATTTTTTAAACAATTTCTTAGTGATTTCTTCCTAAATACTCCAACTGTCCTTTCATTCTTTAGTTTGCTCTTTCATGAATGCCATATTCTTTGGAAGCTTGTTTAGATCAAGTTAATGGTCTTTTAGGCTTTCTCCATTTGAATAAGAATTCATTTTTTCAATAAAAAATTTATATATGACGGAGGGGCATCAGGATTTTAGAGATGCTAAGGTGGGGCATGACCAAAACAGGTTGAGAACCACTGTACTAGAGCCAATGTCTCAATGATATCCAGCATTACAGTTCAAAGTTGTACATATGCCAAGTTGCAACTTTTTGCCACAAATGGAACTGTCATCCCTATTTTTGACCAGCATCTATTTAAGTTATACCTAGACCTTCACAGGATATTTCATTGGCCATTCATCATTGCCACAGTTGCACAGCCAATTTTCTATACCACTTCGGATTGTTAGTGAATATCCATCACAGTTAGGGTGATCCATTAATGGGATTATAATCTTATGGAGCTGAAAAAGTAAAAAAAAACAACTATTAAATCATCATGAAGACTTTCAGTTCTATTGTGTGCTTGCTGAATTTCTCATTCTTTTTGAAACAAACTCATTCCCACATAAAATCAAACATGACATAAAATATTGTATCCAAACTGAAGAACCTCCTGCTTTTTCAAGATGTTGATGATTCCCAAAAACAAGCTAAAAGCAGCCAGGCAAGAGTTTGAATATTTCATAATTTCCGGCATCTGTTGGCAATCCAAAAGCTGCTAGGAGAGTCCACTATATATGGTGACTGGCATCCCTGTGGCAACTTTAGAAAATTAAATAGAGTAAGTCTACTGGATAGATACCCAGTCCTGCATTTTCAGGACTGCTTGCAAGTTTTAGAAGGAAAAAAAATGTTTTCTACACTGGACCTAGCAAAGACTTATCATCAAGTTCTAGTGAGAAAAGAGGATATCTCAAAAACTGCCATCACAAAGCTATTTGGATTTTTGAGTTTTTATTTATGCCCTTTGGCTTGTCCAATGTTACTGCAATATTTCAGTGTTTCATTCGTCATGTCTTACATGAATTTAACTTTCATGTTCCGTACTTTGATGATGTTTTGGTAACTTCAGAAGATGAAATGCAACACAACAACATCTCTAACTAGTATTTGAGCATTTTCTGAAATATGGAATCATCCTCAATGCATCTAAATGTGTTCTAGGCAATACATCCATCAAGTTTCTGGGACATATGATAACTCCAAAAGACATCACATCTTTACCTGAGGAAGTTTCTGCTATTTTAGACTTTTCTAAACCAGAAACAATTATTTCATTATTCATCACCATGATTAATTTCTAACATTGTTTCATTCCACATGAACATCCAAACTCAGGTGATCTTAACAAATACTTATAGGGAACCAAAGGTCAGGATAAGAGAGCAATCGACTGGACAGAACAAGCCATACTCTACTTTTAAGAAATGTAAAAAGAATTTAGCTGAGACTATTACACTGTGCCAAAAAGAGGACAGTGCATTCTATGACAGCTATGCCAGTTAGATTTTATTGATCAATTTATAACAGATATTCATTATCTCAAAAGAGCTAATAACATTGTAGCTGATGCATTTCTCACATGTTCACATTAAGGTGATTCATACACTGTCATCAACTGACTTCCAACTGATGTATGAGGAACAGAAAAATAATATAGAATTAAAGAACATTTCATCATCAAAATAACTACATTCTTAGAGTTACAGTATCTCAAGATTGATGATCTTCCTATTACTTTATATTGCAATGTTTCTACATGTTGCATTTGTCCTTTTGTTCCCGAGTTTTTTAAAAGAGAAGTATTCAATAACCAGCATTCCCTTTCACATCCTGGAATTTGAGCATTGTTAAAATTAATAGAAGAAAGATACATTTGGTCGTTGATGAGATCGAATGTGAAGGCATGGGCAGGTTTATGTGT
>WUQG02427890.1:0-38252 GCA_011317285.2 Androctonus mauritanicus | reverse complement strand
TAGCGTGCGACGTAAGGAAGAAGAGGGTTCCTGACTTGTCGGTCGTGCTGCGATCATAATCGAGGGCAAAGAATCCCCTTCAAAAACGTATAAACGGAGTTCTACTGTATTACGCTTTTTTGAAACTGTTCAGAAGGATGAAGCATGATAATAACAAAGTGAGAGTTTTTAATCTTCACTGGAAGCTTATATATACTGACATAAGATTAAATATATAATAAATGGAATGATTGTAAGAGAATATAAATTAATGTTATGTGTCAAATATTCTTTGCAATAAAATATTAAAAGTAGATCAAGTATTAAATTATTTTTGATATTTCTAGATACGAAATTTCATCGAAAATTATTATATTACTTGATTAATATATTATTATTATTATTTTTTTTTTTTTTTGCTGATGATAACATTAAAAATTTTTAGAATTCAAAAATAATCAAAATGTCCTGTTTTATAAAATTGCTTATATTGTATACTTCATAATCTTTTTGAATTTATGTAAAATAAGATTTTCAACTCAACTATATTTTTTATTTTTTATAAAAATTAAAAAACAGGATTTTTTGAAAATGTATAAAATTATTAATTTATAAAATTTGATAATAAAAAATCAAATTTTATAAATTAACAATGTTATACATTTTCAAAAAAAATCCTGTTTTTGTCTTTATAAAAAATAAAAACTATAGTTGAGTTGAAAATTTTAGATTACATAAATTAATGCAATTTTAGAATTATATATATATATATATATTTCTAATATTTTTTATTAAACAGAGAAAGAAAATATCAAAAAAGCTTTGAAATAAATTCGATTTGGATTAGTGCAATCATCGAATTTATAGCGCAAATGCAATTGATAAAAGAAATCTTTATAAATTTTTTTCGTTTGTTACAATATCTCTGATGTTTGCCATAGAAACTAAAATAGCGCAAATCTATTATGATATTTTTATTTTTCTATCTAAGCTATATAAAATACAATAAAACAACGAGCGATCCAAAGTTCACCATAAAAGTACAAGCTTTATTGATATAAAATAACATGAAGACCTTTCGATATAAGCAATACCTTCATCGGTAAGTCTCTAAGAGATCTTTCAGTAATACAGTTTGATCGATACATTAAATTACATTTTTGAAAAATTTTTTATTATATATTTATATTTTTAATCTTGTTTAACATAAGCAATTTTCTTTAAAACGCAGCTTCTAAATCTTTAGCAAAATTGCATTTTAAAATTCTATTAATGATAAAAAATTGTACAGGAAAAAAAATCCATTAAATATTTTGTTTTTCTCCTTGATAACATTTGTATAACGTTGAAAGATCAAATTTTACTCGAGTTCAATTGAGACAAAAATAAAGTATTTTATTCATATAAGAATTTTCCTGATTTAATATCTTTCAGCAAGAAATTAAGTGATAAAAAACAGAATTTCTCTTTAATTTTTATTATGTTAATTATATAATTTTTACTTTCCGAAAGTTTATCAAAGAAAAAAAAAATAATTAAAAAGTTCAGTTTATTTAAAAATATTAAAGAGCGATTCTTATTTTAAACATTTACTTTGTTTAAACATCACTTTGGAAGAGTTAATACAGAAGGCAATAAAATGCAGATTTTAACAGTTATATTTAAACTACATGATAAAAAATATTTTCAGTACTTCATAATATTGAATTTTAATGGTGAATTACGTTATTTAAGTTAATGAATTCAAAAATATTTCTTTTAACGAAGTAAACATTTGCATTTAACAATGTTAATCATAATAATGATTAACATTTTATCTTCAAGTTGAACAAACTCTTGTGAATAATAATGTTAAAACTGTTTACCTGTTTCCACTTCGATTATTTAAATACGGAAAACATATTCAATATTATATACACTCGGGTAATTTAATTTGTTTTGGTACAATTTTAGGATCTGCTGATGAAAATTATGATAAGCGTTACCAATAACGGATTTATTATTATCCATTCATTTATATTAGTTTGTTGTGTAAAATAATTCTAATCGCCAGAACTTTTCATTATCATATTATTATATAAACTTATATGATGTGATATTTGTAGCCATGTACGATTGATACGAATATTAAAGATTCAAAACTTTCAACAAGAGAAAATATATTGCATAGAGATATTTTTTTAGAAATATTTATAATCATTCTGCAGCAATAAATATGCAGAAATATTCAGATACAATAGACTATATTTATAAATATACAGCAAAAAGTCCTTACGGAGTTACGACTCATTTAGAGTAGTAAATATTTAGTGAATTTTTAGCAATAGTAAATATTTAGATTTGTCCAGAAATAAATATTTTGGAAATTTTCTAGAGTAATAAATATATACAATTGCCTTTATATATATATTTTACATCTATAATAGTGAATATTAATGAGTGCAACATTTTAAAATTCTTGTTTTTTTTTTTGTTGCTATCTCGAGTTCAAGCGAATAAAAAGCAAATCATTTTTATCTCGTGGATAATTATAGTGATTAACCTTGTCAAAATATTTTAAAATATATTTATTTTATCTTTTATTTCTTGCTATAAACCTTACATAACCTTCAATTTCGATTTAAGCAATTTTCCACATCTCATTTTCTTTCAGTACCCACCAGTTTTCGTGTATACTAAGTTATTGATTCTATAAACAACTACAAAAGAAGTCATTTGGCGATTTTAAATGGATTTATCATTCAAACGAAATACTTGAAAATACCGAACAAACCATTAAAATAATGGAATTATGCAAAATAGGTTCTAATTTTAAATTTTTCTTCCTTTAATGATATTACATTTTCATGGATGTAATGAAATTATGTAAAATTTTGAGCTTAATTAAATAATTATTTAAATGCAATTACAAATTCAAGGTTTTTTTGATTTAAAAAAGTTGATAATATACAATATACAATGATATAATAAAATTTATAAGATCAATGTCTTAATTCTTAACTGAACATTCTTGGTGGAATATAGGAGGAAATATATAAAATAGCTTTACCTGTCGATAAGTATCTTCTATAGTAGGTATATAGCATTCTCTAAAAGTGCCTCTGACGAATCTGAGGACCAAAGAACTCTTCCCAACTCCGCCAGCACCAAACACAACCACTCGATAATCGTTGCTTTGTTCAGGCATTTTTAACTGTAAAATATAAATATGTATACATTTTCTTAGAAATGTTTGTACCACTCATAAAAAAAATTTAAAGCATATTCCTGCTCATAAAAACTATATATAAATTTAAAAAACTCTACTTATTATATATTTCTACTTTATTCATTTCTAAATTATTCTGAAAATATTATTTTTATCGACTTAATATTCTAATCAAAATATTAAGTCGATAAAAATAATTTATTATGAAGAAAGAAATATAGAAATATATGCAAAAAATGCCAAATAAATTAATAAAAAGCACTTTAAATTGAAATCTCACATCTCAAATTCCACAACAAAGTGGCACTAAAGATATGCTGAGTGAATTTCATTTTTAAAAATAATGTTTGTCTCTATTGATTTTTCGATGAACGATGTCAATACATAGATTATTTTTAAATCACTTAATCGATATATTAATTAATTTTTTGAGAAATAGTTTGCTAATATTTAATTAATTTTATGTTAGAAAAACTTTTCAGGTATTAGTTATGAGAAAGAAGAAGAGCATCACTGATGAGACTAGTATTGGAGAAAATGTCAAATGTTAGAAGATATCAAAAATAACAAGCTATCAACAACAAAGAAGTGGAATAAAAACATAAATGAATTAACATGAGAAAAAACATTACAGAAAAATATTTGCAGAATATAATACTGATTCACATAATTCAGAAAATATGTTTTCTATTGAGTTCCTCAAATGCATTGTCTTGTAATTCAAAAAGATCAGTTTAAGAAAGACTGAAGAAAAGAAAAATAATTTTACGTATAGTATTATAAAGAAGGAATGTCGATAATACCTTAGGAGAAATTTATGCAGCAAAACAACTTTAGAGAAAAGAAAAATATTTTAATTAATAATATATATTTTTATTTTGATGAAAATTCTATACATTTTTAATTTAATAAAGGAAGAAATAAATTTTGAAAATATTTCTAAAAAACAGAAACATAATAAATTAATACCTGCAATTCATTCATTCTCAAATCTTTTTGATTATTAATATATTAAAAAATGAAAAAAAAATTAAATAATAATATGATATGAAGAATATTATTCATTTTTTAATGGTATGCGCTTTCAAAAGAAAACGTTTGTAAATAAATTTATTAAAAGATTTTTATTTGAGATAAAAGTCTTTTTTTATAAAGGACAATTTCCTATCATTAATAATAAAGTACTTTATTTCCATTTCTTGGAATTTTATTCAATGGAATTTCAATCTACATTGTTAAAATTCTTAAATTTTAATGCGTTATTTGTATTCATGTTTACATCTACATCTTTAACATCATAAAAAATTAAATATTTTCCAAAACTTTCTTATTCAATAATAGATTTTTTCATTCGTATTTTCCTCATTATTTTTTATTAACATTATACTGGTTCGTTGCCAACTTAAAATAATTGTATTTGGCACGTAAGAAATGCTTTTCTTGACATAAAGCTATTTAAACGGCATCGTTATAATTCTTAGTAGACATTAATAATCTGATTCATGTTACTTTTTCTGGTCATAAATAATAAATTTTTGATATTATCAAAACTTATATTTGAATATTTATCAACTAATTTCAAATAATAACCAGTATGCGCGACTCGAATAATATTCATTTTATACGCTAAGATATTTTCGTTCTTGTCTTGATGTACTAGAATGATTTTACTGATTCGATAACAATAATTATCTGGAGAAAGTTCAGAACTCGATGAAACATAATTCACAATCATAAGTCACGTATGATGACATTTCTCTTAATATTTATCTCGGATCAATCGAAACTAATTTAAGAAAAATATATGTATGTTTGAACTAATATTAATTATTGGATAGGACCTAATCGTAAAATATTTCGTTAATAAATTATGGAGCTGGAATGTTTGAAGATTTTTTTAATAAATTTTCTGTTTTTAAAATCATAAAAATTCACTTCAAAAGCTTTAGCTGGAAACATCTTCCAGTTTAAACTTGAGTTAATCCATCGCAGGATAAATTGCAAAGCAATAATTCATTTATCACGCGGCCGATTAACTAGATTTTTATAAAATTTTTATGTTTAATCTTAGTTCAAAAGTTTTACTTAATAAAATCTGAACAATAATGATGATAATTTATCCATGAAATACACTAACTTAATATAATTTTTAAAGTGAACAAACATAATCTTTTTTTTTTTTTTTCCTTTGTAGTGACAATGCTTAAAATTCCGGACAGATTAGTTCAAGTTTTCAGTTAATCCACTATAAATAAATTAAGAGTTTGTCCTTTTTTAAATTGTGTATCGATCATTTTATAAAATTTCGAGTTTTATCAATGTTAAAAACAGGAAATTCTCTCAAGTTTGTTTTCATTGAGAACGTTTTCGTAATCCGAAATGGTTTTTAAAAAAAATCCAATGCTTCGATAAGAAATATTTCCGCGATATGTCACAAACATATGATGAGAATGAGAAATATATATTTCCTTATGGAAAAATCTGGCAAACGTGACTAGGAAGTTAACTTTAAGCGATTTTCGCTTCAATTTTTGAATAATTGGAAAATATGAAATAGAAAATACAAATTCATATAAATAAATTTTTTCACGTAAAAAATATATAAGAAATAATCAATTTTTCTCTCGAACAAGTAGAATTTTCTCATCTTATGCACTGAATAGGAAGCAATTGTGTAAGGATTTCATACAATATCGTATCTATTCAACGTTGGAAAAGGTGCGAATTGGAGATAACTAGTAGGTTGCTCGATGACGAGACATTTAAGTAGTGAAAGCTTTATATGAAGTTTTATTGACATTTTGAGAATTTTAATCATTATATCGACAATGATTGAGAATTCGATGACAGGAGAGTAGTTCAATATTCTAAGAAAAGTTAAAAATCAAAAATAGTCGAGTTCCAGATTTGATAAGAATAAAAGTTATGTTTTCGGTGCTCTTTAAAGTTTACTAGTATAAATAATTATTACAGTTAAACAGATAGTGTTGCACAGTAAATTTTATTTGATAATGTCATTTTCCGTATCTTTTTTTAATATAAAATTATAGATAAGTTAATAACTTTCCACTTTATGCAGGAAAACGTTATTCTTGACATTAGAGCGTGGGTAGACTGACGCCCACGATTTGAGATTAACATTTAAATCATTTGATCATATCAAAATTGAATGATTGGAAATGAGCGGTTGTACTTTATATTAATCTATTTACGGAAAATAATTATTTTACATAAAATTATGGTTTGCAATCAATTATCACGCTATATGACATTAACTTAACTTTTACAAGCTGCCAGTTAAATTCTATCCCAACAACAACTTGCGGTTAACTCTAACTATTTATTTAATCAGATATTCTAGAGAAAATAATCTTTAATAACAAAAATCTTTATTAGAAACTAGTTAAGAAATGAGAGCAATCAATGGAATAATTTTGTTAGAGTTTCAACAAGAAAACTTTATTTTGGCGTAATAAAAAAATAATATTACCTGCTTAAAATGAGTTTTATTTGATTTTTATGATATAGTATATCCTATAAACCGTAAGATCAGATGCAGCAAATGAAATATTATTACATCCATAGATAATAAGGTTTTATTGACGTAACGGAAATTCAAGTTTATAAACAAACATCAGACTCAATAATGTCTTGTCAGATACTACTCTCTGCTCTTATTTATTATTATTTTTCTTTAATTTTGTCTAAATCACATGATACAAATGTCGTTAATAATAAGATTTTTATATTAATATATATAAATTACTCGATTTTATTTTATACAAGCAGATGTTTTTTATTTTTTCCCCAATCTAAATAAAATATAAATAATTCAGTTTCTCTGTAGTTAAGATTTTAAAAATTTTATCAGATTATACTAGATAATTTTATGTTAGGTAAAAATTTTACTAGATAGATTTTTATTCAGTAAACTTCCTTTTAATGCAGAGATGATCATAAAAATATATTCTTTATTTTTGTTTAAGTAAAAAATTAATGCAAAAAACAACTTATTAAAAAAAGAAAGATATAGAAATTTTTTAACCTTTTATAGGTTAAAAATTGATAGAACCTATAATGCTTAATTCAACCTAATGCTTAATTCAAATCGATATGTAAACCTATGATTAAATAATTAAAATTCTGTTTTACTTAATTCTATTTAAATATTTAAAAAAAAAAAAAAAACATTTTATTGATATTTTATCGACTAAAATTAAAAGGAAAAAAGATTAACCAAAATTGACGAAGAATAGCGTGCTGAATTAAAAATTATCTATTCTTAAATTTAGCATTTTAATTTTTAATGTTTTATAAATTTTAAATAGGGTATAATACTCGGTTATTTATAGAAGTTGTTCAAAAATTACTCAAAAGTTCTATCAATTTTTGAAAGTTAAAATTTTTCTAGGATTAAAACTCGAGAAAACAATTCTGAATGGATTTATTTCTGGAATAGTTCGTAAATACTGCTTTGTTAACATAATTAAGGAAAGCAAATTTTAACGTAATTAGTTAAGCGAGAGAAACGGAATTTAAATATTAGATACAGTATATATATAAAACTAAAGATGTTCAAAGAATATCCGCAGGCTATAATCTTTCCAGTTTAAGCAAGAAATTTTTAAATCATTAAAAGTATATTTTGAAGGAAAGTCCTTACATTAAATATCTAAAAATGGATTTTTGTTTAGAATTATAATAATAAATGGAGACGTTTTTTTAATTGTACTTCCTGTTCCAATCTTTATTCGAGTTTTGAAAGTTATCAAAGAACAATTTCGGTGATGAGCCTTCCTCGGAGATTCAATCTATTAAAATAAAGTAACGTTTTGCTATTTCTTCCACGTGTACGATGCCATTTTATTTTTTTTTGTTTGATTTCCGTATCGCTTCGTCACTTATTCAAACGATTTCAATAAAATCCCTTTGAAATGATACCAAACTTTGCTATTTCTTTCCAAGTCTTACTTTTTTCTTCTTCTTCTTCTTCTTCTCTAAATTGGAAATGTTTATTTTATACTTCTACCAAAAAACAAACATTAATAGAATCCATTTATTTGTAAACCTTTATATAGTTTCATAATAAATATTTCACGGTAACGATTTTAATTAAATTGAAATTTTATTGATATTTAAAACAAGAAAAAAATTTCATTAAAGTATATAAATCACAAACATTTTAAATATTCATGTTACGTATTGAAGCAGTTTACAAACTTCTAGACATTCTCCAAATCCAAAATTGCAACAACACGAAAAGTTTTTGACATTAAAGAGAATTTGAATCCTTATTTATGAAATTCGATTTCTTCAAATATTCGACATAAGTTTATAAGATTGGTATTTATCATATGATTCAAGAAATATATTTGAATGTTTCTCACTGGTGCAGAAACTATAAACAAAGTTGAAACAGTCAAAGACCATTTTCTGATATGATCATCATCCATAACGTTGATAAAATATCGATTTATTGCAACAAATTTTGCAACTAGGTTTAAAAAAAAAATAAAACTGATGCATCTACTAGCTGAACTATAACGTTTGCTTAATTTATTTGACCTTTATACGAGAGAAATGTGTAAATAAATTAATCACTAATATTTTTAATCGTTTAAGTTTAAAAATATTACAAAATTAAAAAAAAAATGTCGATTTTTCGAATATTTTTATTTTAATAAAAATATCAGGAGAGAAAAATCGTTTTATCGATAAAAACTATTTAATGATTAAAGTTTTACCCAGTTTGTAAGTTGGACAAACTAAGAAAAACAGAACAGCATTAGCGAGATTGTTGCGAAAGATAATCTGTAAAAAAAATCTTAAAAGCTGTATTAACTAAAAATGTGCGCTTAAAAATAAACGAAAAAACTTTTAAAAAGTTAGAAAATATTCTATAGTATATTACTTGTATCGGTTATAACTTTTCAGACATCAACTCTTCGCGTTTTGTCACGAAACCGAAGTAAAACATAGAACGAATCTTTGCGTGACAGTAAACATCACGGATCTTTGCACATCTCGTGGAGAATTAATAGTATTGTTTAAACTAAACAAAAATAGTTCGATTTAGTTATTATACGTGAAAATAATTTCTTAAATGCAATGCATATCGCTATATCTGGAAAAAAAATCCATCTGTCATACAATAATGTATTATAGTATTTCGATAATTCGGTACATTTGTAACATGTAATTACATATTAATGTTTCATAAGCTTAATATTATTACTGTTTAAAGTTATATGTATAATTGTAAATCACTCATTATACATGTAAAATTATGTAAATGGTTTAGGATATGATATTAAGTATTACTTAAATAAGTAGCAACTAAAACTGTATGAAATAATTTGTTTCTCAGTTATATTTTTCGTTGTTTAAGTTTTAAAAAATTACATCGGAAAAATCAATCAAAAATGTAATAAAAATCCAGTAATCTCCTTTATTTATGGCTTTTATGAGTTTTTTACTTCATAAAAGGATATTAAAAATAAGTATCAGTTAGTTTATAATTAATTAAACGATCAAGATTAAAGTTCGAACTACCTTATGGCTATACAATAAGTATATTTGCATTTTAATCTCTTCAAGAAATATGCATTTTTTAATATGGCGTTTATAGATTTAGATAAATCTCTAGGCAGTCGAATTTTTTTGTAAGTGTGCTGCTTTGAAATTGTAATTTTTCTCATAAAATATTTTTTTATACGAAGACCACGTCGTCGTGCAATAACAAAAATAGAAAAGTAAAGGATGATTATCTTCCTCTTTGGAAGACAGCATTGACCTATATAAGACGTAAAGACAAAGGATGTTGATTGATATTATCACCCTACATTAATAGAAACTAAGTAAACAGAATACAAAAATTGAAACTTGTCTGTCATAGATGAAAGTTTATCAACAATATGACCTATTTTTGCATCGTTGTATATACATATTTTTGATACTGGCGTAAATAGTTTTTAAACCTTTTTATGCATATCAATATGTGCAAAATTACGACAGAATAGAAAGCTACTGCTTAATATTTAGAAATAGAAACTTTTATAAGAATTATAGTTAATAAATGAATAAATTCTACTTTGCTGTGTGATGAAAAAATAGTGTTCAATAGTTGACATTTTTCTTATCGCTTAGAAAAAGATAAGAAACATTTTTCACATTTTATTTACTTCAACTGTTTTCATTTTAATTTTTTACGCGATTTAGACAGAAAATTGCTTGCTATTTAGGTGCCATATTACTACAAGAGAATATAAGAAAACGTGTGGACAGATAGATCGAAGAAGGAACCGTTTGCTATTAAAATAACTTACCTAAACTGATTCTTTAAAAAGTTCGGTTGATAAGTATGAAGCACCAGCTAGTCTAATACAGAATGGAGAGCATTTATCAGCTTACATATTCCGGAGTGAGTGAGCAGTTTGAGAGTCGTGTGGGCGTGTAAGCGAGGTCAGTCCCAGTAGAACTCGCGAGGTATTCTGGGTAGAGACTGTAAGAGGGTCGATAAACATTCAGCCAGAGGCATGGAGGAAGCGCAGGAGTCAGATCTGACAAGCTAATTAACTCAAAACGGAATTCCATCCTCCTCCTTTCGGAATCCAGGTCAATGTCGATGTGGAATCCGGAAAAAAGACGAAACACGGCCAATTCCGTGGTCGTACCGTTGGTAGAATCTAAATTAAGACGAATTTTAGCGGACAATATAAACATCTATTATCGTGCTTCATCGTTTTGCTGGGAATTTCTAGAAATTTTTCGAATTTACGACTAAACTAATTATATCTATGATAATTATAAATTTATATTTTACTACTGAAATTTATATTATAATTATATGTATTTTTAAATATAATAACTATTATATATTATCTTTCACAGTACCTATAGTGCAAAACATATTTAAATTCCCATAATAAGTTATATACTGCAAATGTAAATAAAAATACTATATAGCTAGGTCATCAACACAATTATTTATATTTTGACCTGCACTCTATGGTTGAAATTTTTTAATTAAGAAATTTTGGAAGTTCATTTATCACAAAATTATAATTTAATGAGTTAAACCAAAACAAATATCCTTAAAGATGTAATCGATTTTTTTACAATATTATTTTTAAAAAATATCTTAATCTTTGTCAGTTTTTAAATAAGAATTATTAGAAATATAATAATATTTGCATAATATAATTTTTAAAATCATCAAAAATTCAAGCATAGACATCACTAATTATCTATCGGTTAGTTGGCGTGCTGTTTAGCATGCAGCTGTATGCTTGAAAAATGAAGAAGCTTAAAAATATCGGTGCGTGTTAGTAATGCTTGTCGCATATCAAACACACTAAAATTTCAATGGAAATGGCACGTACATCAAATTTCATTTAAGAAGCTTTATGTTAGTAGAATTCAAATAGTTCGTGATTGAATGTTACGCATGCTATTTTACAATACAGTTTCAAGATTATTGTAATTACAATGTTTCAAAAAAGTATTTTTTTTTTAATACTCGGGAATCGCACAATTTTCTGATGGAAAAGTAACTTTTAAAATGCAGTAACGGCGAAGTTTGTGAATTTTCTTTTTATTATGTCGTAAAAGTGTATTCGTGGACTATTCACTTTTTGATATTGAAATTTCACTTTTTTAAAGCAAAAAAAAGAAAAAATATTAAGAATTTCTATCATAGTTTCATTTTTATAAAGTATTTAGGGGAAAAAAAATGGCTATTCAAATAAACTTTTGGAAATAATTATAGTTCTCTGCTCATATAGTAGAAAAGTTGAAAATTGTAATATATAAACTATGTATTACTTATCTTTTTTTCCTATCTTATTCCGATATAAAAATTATTATTATTATTTCCAAAGAACATTTTTAGTTGTATAGAAAGTTATGAATCGATCTTGGCTGAATTCCAGCGAATTTTCTGCTTCCGTTCTTGTCACTACAATCTGCTTTTGTAATTAAAATCTGTTACTAATAAGAAATAAAAAATAATGATGAATAATAAGCTATTTCCTTCAGATAAAAATCACAAAATGAAATATCATTAAGTTAATTTGGAACAGAAATCTTTTCGTTATGTTACAAACAAAAAATAGACGAAGAATTTTTATGCAAAAATCGATGTTTATATTATTTCTCTCCTAAATAAATTATAAAAATTGTTAAAGAAAAATTCAAACAAAACTAAAATACTAAATAAGTTAAGAATTAAAACATTCGACAAATTAAAAATGTGTTTAAAAATTGGAAATTAGCAAATTTCGGACCGATTGCTTTTCTCTCATATAGGAATTTTTCTTACAAGTTTAAATAGTGAAAGATCAAACAACTGGTTTTAGAAAATAACGGAGAGACAGATACACTAAAAAAAATAAGCATGCTAAAGAAAATATCTAAAATAAGTTAAAATTAAATTGTCTTATCAAATCATCATTAGAAATGAATTCGTCTTCGATCATAACTTAACATTTTTGTTTATTGCACTTCATTAATTACTTAAAATATAAATAGGTTTACATCTAATGGAAATTCTATATTATCATTATTGTCAATAAAGGATTTACAATTAAATGAACTTTTAATTGATTTAACTGTAATTTTGAATAATTTAATTGATTTAAACTGCCTTTATGAATGCAATTATTATTATTGTACCGGTATATGATTATAATTAAATCATGTAAGTTTTGGATATCAACAAAAATTTGATTTTCAATATCTCAGGTGATGATGGATGAAAAACGTATACATCAAAATATTCTATGATTCAAACAATAAAAATACATTTATTTTTCGCCGCCATTCGTCATCATCTTAGTGGATAAACTAACTTTCAGGACTAAAACCGTGTTTATATCGATCTTCTAGCATTGATACTCGACAAAAGCAGAATATCCCAACTTATCCTTAATTCCTACCGACAGTTCAATACGTCTCTTGGATCAGAAAATTTATTTATTTACTCAAGTGTATAATTCTGTCGTGAATGTTTTATATACTTGTAATTTTACTTGAATAAAACCTAAAAAAGCGGCACTACATGTTGTCAATTATCCAACACAGGAAGTACTGTTTGCTTATGTGAGAAGTAGAAACAGATTTTATATCTCTTTTATGATTCGCCTGTGAGTCTTCGCGACATCCATAAGTATATATTGCATCTCAGTCCAGAATACAGATGAACTTCTTCAGTTCAAGGAGAGTAACTTGTTATGTTATCAACAAAATCAGTCAGTTTTAATGAGAAAAATCTATAAATATGCGATATTTTACTATTATCAGTTTAAAAATTGGCTTTGTAAAAGCGTGTTTGAGAATGGTTTTCATCTATTCTTGTTGTTCTTCCATAAGAAAGACTAGAGCAAAAATGCGAAATCGTTTATGTTCTTGTCATTCAGATAAGTTTTATTGACGTTCGCAACCATTTATTACTCATAAAACGAAGTATACATTCTTTTTCTTCAGCTAGTCTCTAGATTTATGGTTTTCTTAAGATATCTAAACATGAGGAAGCCATTATTCTAAGATAACTGTAACTAAACTTATAATAAAGCAAAACATTATTTACATGATGAAAATTATATAAATATTTTTATTGAATAAATATTTATAATATGAATATAATCTAAATATTTTTAATATGAATGATTCTTTTTCATTTTAAGTACAATAAAATTCTTTAAGAACTTGGTTTACACAAAAATGACATATGAGACTGGCAGAGCTTAACGGATAATAAATGGCGCATTATCTGATGATTTGACACGAATATATTGAAAATGTTTTCTTAGCTCGGGATTCCATAGCTTAGATATGTTGAATGCGAGTAATTCATAAACTATGTTGCTAAGATTGCACTTTAACAAGAGAAGAATGGCGACATAACAAAAGTTAATAAAAAATATATATGAAGAAAGGTGGTCATAATATATTGCCATCATCTTTTTCCATAAGCGATAACAATAAAAATTTATTAAGAATTTATTTCCGGAATTTTAAATTGATTAATTATTGAATAATTCTCAAAATTTGAAATAATTTATTTAATGAAAACTGTAAATAAAATATTTTCTGTACTTTTATATTAGTTTTATATATTTTTGCGTGTGAAGTTAACATTTTTTTTCATGAGTTTATTTTATATGCAGTATTTTAGTAGGATTTCCAGTATAAATAAATCAAAAAGAAATTGATAAATTGTACGAATTTTTATCTAGTTTATCTAGATTTAAGTTTCCAAATACAATTTTATATTCAGTTTAAAAATTTAAAGAAGAAAAAAAATGACGCAAATCCATTTTGAGTGGGATTTATGACGAACGATAAACTTGTTTGTTTTTTTTTTAACTAAAAAAATTTCTAATAAAAATAAAAATTAAGAATCATGTTCAAATCGCCTACTGATTAGTTAATTTATTTCTTATGAGATTTTTGTTGCGATTTCTATAATAAAATTTCGTTCGCCAAGAAAATAAAATTAGAATTTTCTAAATGCATAATTCACCTTCTCAACTTCTATTATTTTTTATTTATTAAATTATAAAAATTGCTAAAATTATTATTGGAATTGCAAAGCAGTAGAGAACCGAAAACCGAATTTCGTTTGCATTTTTATATAACTTGTGAAGATCAAATGATTTCTAGATGGAAGAGAAAATTTAGTTTGTAAAGTAAATTCAAAATTTCCGTCAACGCATTGAATGGAATATCAAGCAAGTTTACAATCGATGTCAATATTTTGTTTCGATATTTTATTTTTGCGTATAAGATTTATTATTTTTTAAGATTATTTTTACGATTAATAAGAAACAAATTTAATTAAAAGTACTTTGCCAAATTTTTGTAAAAACTGTAAAAAAAAGAGAAAGAAAATTTACAAGAAATAATAAAACTAATGCAAGAACAAAACGGTAATTAACATTAACAGAATCGTTAATAACAAAGTATTAATTAGATTAATTAATATTTATCGTAAATGATTGGTAGCTTACATCGTAGTTAATATTTAAAAATTTAGTATCTTTTATGAGGAAATAATATATTTTTTAATAAAGAAATACGTATACATATACAGTACAGAAAAAATGACACTAAAAATAGCAAGATTAATCAGAAATGGTAATTATATCAGAGAAATATTCAAATTTTGATATTTTCATATTTATTTAAAAAGGAAATGAATTGCATTAAAAATTATAAATAAATTATTCTTTTTTTTTCCTCGTTTAAAAAGTTTTTCAACAAGATGTGGAAAATATGTTTTTGTATTGAATTATACGAATTTTATTTCTTAAGTGTGAAGAAGCAAAATTCTATGTGGAAATCTAACAAGATTATCACGATATTGCTTGTTATTATAAGATAAAAATAGTGATTGAAATAAATTTAAAATCAGTTATAGATATTCTCTTTGGGAATTTACCTTTGTCTTTGTGCGACAAATTTTAAGTTCTAAATTGTATTATAGCATATAGTTTACAACTGGGAGCTTGAAACAAAACACATTTTAGGAAAAAATATTTATAAATCAGTTAAAAGTTATGGTATTTTAATTATCATTTATCTATAATTTTCATTATTCTGATGCTGACTTGAACAATTTTCGTCTTAATGTCATTAGGAAGAGTAATTCCAATCATAAATAAATTCGTTAAAAAGTAAAAAAAACACGTTGACGATCTGTTTAATGAGTGTCCCCCTGGAGAGTAATTTGGTTGCTCAATATTTTTTTTTATTTTTCTGGCTATATTTCGCGACATTTACATATATCGCGCCCGTTGATCGCACCCAAGAATGATCGCGCCATTTGAGCGATTGATTGCCTGTGAAACATTTACCAGATAAGATAAATTTACATTTACGTTTACTAACCATCATAAAGTGAGAATAAAAACGAAAGATCTTAGTAACGAATACGAATGCGGTACTTAATAAGAATTTTATATCTGTTTCGAAGTATAAAGTAACATTTTATTTTATTTCTTAACGGATATAAAAGTGTAATCTTTCTAGCCGGACAAATTAACTAGTTACGATTTCAAACAAATAAAAGTTTGAATAACAGGAAACGTGTGGTGAATACAATATGCAACGTTATTTAACTTATCGTTATATCCTGTTGACGGATAAGAGGTTTGCGTCAATTTCTATGAATATTGCCGCATATTAAAAAGCATAGGATCAAATAAAATGATGTAATAATCCATACAATATCTAGCTCGAAAGATATTTTTTTAATATTTCACATAAAATTCATATTTTAAATAATAAAAGAGTAGAAAGATGCACTGCTGTTTTTGATCTTTTTGTTGTTTTTTCCAAGGTGAAAGAGACTAAACTTACTTACTTTCTGTTATCTAATAAAATATGGTTTAAATTGTTTTTGTTTGTAACAAATTGTTATTTTGTTGTCTCTGTTGTGGAAATCGTATTTTATCTCATCGAATTGCTCCAAAAGTGAATTTAACAGAAACAAAAATCGATGCGTATTCGAGATTTTCTTTTAATGCCTCTTTTTAAATGTACTGTATCTAGCTATATTTTCTGTCTTTTTTTTATGTGACAAGAATTTGAATTGGCTTAAAATTTCGGAATTTTTTCTTTTAATAACCAATGTAAGAACTTTCACAAATGAAAAATGGATTACTGTATTTGTTTTTTAATATAATTTTTGTTTACGTTTTTATTTCGCTAGATTAATCTCGCTTCCTAAACGAAACGGGCAGATTAAGACGGCATGACGATAGCGAATTTTTATAGATATTTTATACTTATAAATTTATATTATTTTCGTTGTTGATTTTCTTGTGATAGGCGAATAAAATATAATCAAAATTTTTGTAGAAATAAAATTTATTTTTTGATTACGTACACTAAAGCTTAAATAAATGAACTTCTTTGTTTTGTTATCTTTTTTTTAATCAAATATTATTTATTAGATAAAATAGATGTTATTCCTAAATAATGCTGATTTATGTATAATTTTTTCACATAAAATAAAATTGCTTAATTTAAAAAATAATTCTAACCTAACCTAACGTATTTAATTAAGAAAGTAAACAAGAAAAGGATTTGAGAACAGCAAGAAGGAAAAATTTTGTATTTAAAAATCATATTCATTAAAATGAAAAAAAAATGAAATAAATTGTTTCTGGAGTTTCTTTACAAACAAATTTCTTGAGTAACTTCGATATTTTGTTGTAACAAAGGCAATTAAAAATTTTTTTTTTGAAGCCATAAAAGAAAGACAGTAAAGAAAAAATTGTGGAAAACAAGAAAAATACTCAGAAACAACGCAAAAAGTTAGAAAGAAAATTCTCTAGAAAAGTATGTCGAAAGATACGGAAGGAAATTACTGAAAAAAACACACGAAAGAAAAAATGTATATAAATGGAGAAGATAAAATGATGAATCATGCTTACTTATAAATATGTATCACTATCTAATCGTTTAAATTGGAATATACAAATGCTCTATAGTATAAAGTGTACAAAAACATCCATCATCGTCTTCTTCAAAAGAAATATTCTTCTATTATTTTCAAAAATTTTCGTTCAACCCAAAACCGAAAACAGTGTTTTCGCATAAAAGCGATAGATTAAATCTTGCCTGAAAACATTTTAATCTTATTTTGTCTAATGACTTGCCTAAATCTGATTTTGATAAAACGTCAATACTTAAATAAAACTGATGTGGAGAACGTATAAAATGAAATTTACAAAAGTGTTATACCTGTCACAAGAATTTGTAGAATGTAATAATTAATATAAGGAAATGTCAGATGACTACATCAGCAACGACTTCTTCATAAATGTAGCAATTGCCAGGAAACGAAGTCAGGAGCAAGCATTTATTACACTGCAGGGAGAAAATTCTGTATCTGAGAAACGCTCAGAGGTTAAATCCTGTCATGTAACTTAGAATGTTATTAAATGTTGACTTTTCCTCGCCAACTTCTATGAAAAGCTTCCTAGTATCGGATAAAATTTTTACTTAGACATTTTTTATTAAAAGAATGTACACTTTATTGGCTCAATATACGTATAACGTTAAACATTTCACAGTATTAAAAGAATATAATAACCCAAGTAAAATTTCATCACAAAAAATATAGTAATATGCTTGATAAAGCGTAAGATAATAACTTTTAAAATTAATATTTTTATTATTAGTAAAAGTTCATTTATTATTTATAAAAACAGACTTATAATAAATTTTATTTGTCATTTAGGATTTTTTTAACTTAACGCGATAAATATATTTAAAATTGTTTATAAAAATATTTTATTGTCTTATTACAATAACTATAAATTATTATTATTTTTTTGTTTTAAATTCACATCACGTTTTGAAAAATTAATACTATATAAATCATTTAATAAATAATTACCTTTATTACTTATTTCAGTTTGGTATAAAATATTTTGTTTAATTTTTTTAATAAATTACCATAATAGTTTAATTCATTGTTATAAATGAGAACATGTGTTGACTTTCATCATAATTTAGTATAGTAGTACAGCTCACTTGTCAATATGATAAATCAGAAACATCAGAGCATATATATTTCTATTTTAATACCACATATTATCACCATCATAAATTATTTAATACCTCGAAATCTTTCATAATCTTCCACAATTAAATTTGTTATTATTGCGAACAATACATAAAATGTAAATGATGTTAAAAATAGCGCACTAAATGACGACAATCCGAACAAACAGTCATTATTAAATTTTCTATAGATGTTTTGTTAGTTAACCTTAATGAAAACAGCTAATGATCGAAGTTTTACGCTTTGTTTAAATTTTCATTTAAATCTATTCATATAAATAAAACAAAATGCGCTATACAGTAAGCTTGAACAAAAAGATGATAAATTTTCGTAATAATTTATTTAATTTTTCAGAAACTTTTAAAGCTGAATTAATAATAAACTTAAAATCGAAAATATTTATTTATTTATTTTAAACTTATTAGCTGTAATTTGAATCATAGCTAACAAATTAAAAAAATAAATAAAAAATGTTTTATTCGTTTTTTCATTGTCATTGATTTTTTTAATAAGTTATAAAATTTTATTCAGTTAACAAACCGTATGAAACAACATGATTCAAAGTAAATCATGTTGTTTTTTTATTAAATCTACATAATAAAATATAAAAAATACGCGAGAATTTATCAAATTCAGAAACTTTCATTTGTTATCATTAAAGTCATGCCTGGAAAATCGAAAAACACTCGAAAATCTAAACTACTTAAGGTTTTCTTGAAAAATACGGAAAGAAAAATAAATGATAAGGAATCAGTTTTTTAAGGTTACGAAAATAGGTCATGACGAAAAGCTCTTTTCCCAAAAAAGAAGCAAGCAAAAGAAAATAAGAAGCCAAAAGATATAAATCTGATTATACCAATTATAAATTTACTTGTTAGTTCTGTTTTTTTTTTTAATTTTAAAAAGCTAGAAATCTGATATTTCTGAAGTTTTGATAACCATAAATTTCAGATTTTTATTTCGTTGGAAAATTTCTTACGAAATCTGTTTAATTTTAGAAGAAGGTTAATAATGAATGCAATCAAATTTACAGTTAAGTTCATTTCACGAAATTATTTCGTTACTTTTCTCCAAAATAACGAACGTCAGCGAAGCTATATATATTTTACACATTTAATAGCTATTGATCCAATATGTCCCTAAGGAAAAAGCTTTTTAAGGATGCTATCACTGCTTTCAAGTTTAACAGTAGGATAACTGAAGTGTTATTTCCAGATTTAACAATGCTCTCTCTGTTTTTTACTTTCTTGAATATATTCTATAGTACCTGTACTTCACAGCAAGTCACACTAGAAAATAAAATTAACTAACGAATGAAACGTTTTAATTTTTCTTTTTACTTTCATCACAGTTATAAATTAGTAGATTTTTTTTCTGATAAAAACATTCAATTTAAATGCAAATTTTTATCTTAAAGTTTTCAGATGTTGGTTTTTCACTATAAAAACATTTAAATGGATATTTAGCTTTCATTTTTTGGTAATTAGCGAGGTTTTGCCTTTATGACTTATTTTAAATAGAACATATCTAGTGATATGAAAAATTAGGGTGAACCAGTGGGGAATTTAATGATTAAAAAAAGAGCAATGAATCTTCATTAATTTGCAGTAAAATAATTTTTAATTATCTCTTTAGGGGATTTTTTAAGTAAAATCCGTAATTACGGAAGACATTTAAAAATTATATTTTTTATATTGTGCTTTGAAAACATCATTTTTTTTTTTAAATTCAATTTTTATTCCTGTATAAATTAGAAATAACATATTAAACATTTTATAATTTTTATAACTCTCGTAAATTAATATTGTTTATTATGGATGCGATAAAGATAATATAACATGCGAGGAATGAATAAAATTCATATTTTAAGGTAGAAACGAGTAAAATTTTGGATCGAATTTTACAACCTATTACTTTCTTGTCTAGTAGTAATATTGGAATTTTATGGAGCGTAAACTTTTAAACTGTTACTATGAATGGTTAAAGATGTGATTAAAAACAATCTAAAATTAGAAACTTGCATATTTAACTATCTAAAAGCATTTATCAGACTGAAAAAAAAATCTAAAGGTCTAATCAATCTTTTAGAAATTGCTTTTGCTCCTCTTTTAAAAGACAGAAAATTGTTACTGTTTTAAAAAACGTTCACTTATTCTTTCACAAAAACAAACAGAAAAAAGAAATGAATTTCTCTTTAAAATATTTTTCATCATCTTCCGACGAAAAATTTCTTTTATCATTAAAAAACTACATCTAATTGATACTGAAAAAGTATTGATACAAAAAAAAAAAAAAAAATGTACTTACATCAACTATGTTTAAAATTTGTTCTTGCTTTAACTTTAAAAATAAAAATATCTCCTCGTCTCTTTTTATTAAAATTAAAAATGCAGTTCTCTAGATGCAAAACTTATTTTATTTATTACGTGTTTACTTTATATAGATTTAATGTCCTGATGAGAATAAAAATTTACTTAATTAAAGATATAAAATTTTAAAACTTGTAAGGTAAAGTAATATTTTATACCTGATCAAATTATTACGTGTTATGCTTCATATATACTCAATACAATAATATAAAGTGTTTTGCGTAAGCATTTTATATTATTATATTACGTAAGCACAAGAATATTATTTTTTATTTTTTTAAATGAAACGTACATTTGGCCACCTTTAAAAAAATTATAAAGTGCTAGAGACTAATAAAAAATAAATAAAAATGTCTTTTGGCCATTTTAGAAAATTAAAATTTTCTTCCTTTATTCTCTTTAAAATATAAAAGTTTAAGCATTTCATTGAATTGATAAAATGCATGCTTTTTAGATACTATACAGTCTACATAAATCAATATGTACAAAATTAAAAGTTAAAATATTCGGAAAGAGAATCAAAACACGGAATTAATATTTTAATTGCAATTTTAGGATGATTTAAAGATTAAATAAATATATAATTATTATTAACATTAATCAAATTAATTTTTAAACATTAAACACATTAATTTTTACATATTTTATACCTGACAAAATTTAATTTTTACACATTTTATAACATTATAAATTAATGAATTAAGGACGAGAATGATGTTTATGATCATTATCTTAAAATTAATCATACTTTTTTCATCATATTATTAATAAAATGACTAGAAGGAGAAAAATATTGACTTACTGTCTGGAATTTTCTCTCGTGGGGCATCAGGGTAGTTTTTTTAGATATTTTTTCTCTTGGTTCTGCATCAACAACACGAATGAATTACTTAAGATTGAGCAGTTTAATTGAAAATTCGAACGGGCGCCAGATGAATTCAAATAACTTGGAAATTCCTGCATGAATATGAAAAATGATTATGTTAAAACCATTCAAAATATTCTAATTTTTCATTTACAAAATAATTATTAAAATTTTCCCGAAAGAATTTTCTCACTTCAAACTTTCGTATCGACAGGTGACAATTAGAGACGACAGAGTTATAAACTTTTTTCCCGATATTTTGACAGTTATGACAACATAAAGTAATAAGGAGAACGTAAAAAAAAAAAAAATTGCTGAAACTTTATGCATCTTGGAACAGTTGCAGCCAATTAGTCGAGGTTATACTTCATTGAAATAAAGTTCGATTATTGTATATAATATGGACAATATGATATAAAAATTGTTCTTTACGACCTAAGATTTTCATGGCATATAAATCATCTAAAGATTGCTCTGCTTTGTTGTCTTCAGAATAGTTCAATGAATACTGGATTGTAATGGAGATGAATCGATCAATCTGATGTCACTACCTTAATTAACCATTTTACTGGACTAAACAAGAATATCCCAATTGTTCTTTTCTTCAGTATTAGCCTGTGAACATAAGTATCATATTCCATTACTTTAGCATTTGTAATTCTTGTAATGAAAATTAATTATTTTACTAAAATGAACATTAATAACTTTCATAACCAAATTAAAATTAGTAATAATAAACGCGTAGATATAAATAATTGGATATGTATTATCTCTTTCGTAACGCTCTTACAAGTCCATAAAATTTAGTATTTTAATATTCTCATTTCGAGTCTCATCGTTGGAATTTTGCATTCAGTTTACATAAAAGTGTGAATCCAATCACGAACGCCTACGAGATAAAAAAGATTTTACATATCTTTCAAATTTCCTTTTTCTTTTTTTGCTCCACTTCGTAATAAATTTTTTACTTTTATCTTATTTGCTACGTAGATAAAACTATTTTATCAAAGGACAAAAGGAAGCAAATGCGTGATGCATAACTTTTATAAAAACTAAGACGACCATTATGCACGTACGTACGTGAAAGTTATTTCTATATTTCAACGAATTTTTTAATTCGAAAATATAAATTTATTCAAAGATTTCTAAACTACAACTCTCTTAACGGTAGTTAAAAATAGAGCCATATAGTGCAATGTTTTATCGTTTTATTGTTCACTGATTCGGAAGTGTGAACTGGCATTTGGAGCTAGTCAACGAGAATTTATACAAAATCAGAAGAAAAACGTCATGCGACTTTTAATTAAAATTCAAGCTGACATCTATAGCAAAATTTGCAGTTTACACCAACAATTATTTGGAATTTAGATTATGGATAAAGTATTTACAAATATAGTTATCAACATTATTGAACATTCAAAAATACACCTATTTTAAATTTAAAAAATATGATATATAATGCATTTTTATGTATTCCTTTCATATAAGCATTTCCGTATGTAAAACATCATTACACATCTTCATATGGAAGAAAAATAATGAAAATATAAGGGCATGCCAGTCGATGTTCTGCTAATTTTAACCAAGTAAGTTAAAAACATAAACAAACAGAAATGGAATAAAAAGAATGGCGATCGAAGTGTGCATATATGGCATGTTTCCGAACCAGACTTACCATTTACAAACGAGGAAATCGATAACCCAGTTCATGCCGCTAACTCTCTTCGATACACAATATGTAATTAATACATCGAATATTCACAGCTTTTAAAGAAGTCTTTAATGGCGATCTAGTGGATGTTTATTACATCGACTAATGGTTTAGTTGTCAACAGAAAGCGATGAAAAACTTGTCAAAAATCCAATATTTCTCCTGTACCCCTAGGAAGAAAGTGAGTCAGTCTGTCACTGTGGCAACCTGAACTTCGCTTGCCAATGCGTGGTGTACAAGTGGCGTCAAGGTTTCTTAATTGAATAATTTAATTGGTAGTCAACGGACGAAGAGTTACCATTGTTTCCTATCTCAAAGAAATAAATCCATCTTTATAACTAGTCAATTAAATAATGGTACGAAATAATGTCTGTTTACGTGAAATAATGAGTACCTATGAGTTGTATACATAATTAACAAAATTGGTCAATTAAAGAATGAAACGAATGAGAGGTATCTTAACAAAAATGATTAAAATGTATCAATGAAAACATATTTTAGAAGATGCACAGAAAAAGATAAGAAACGACGTGAATTCTAACATACGAAAATGAATTCAAATGCATTCACCTATGAAAAAGTACAATACTGTACTAAAAATTGATGAATAAAATGTACATTTTGAAAATATTTGTAATGTCCATCAAAAATAGTAAAAGAATTAAAGCGTTTAAATGACAAATGGGTTTGCACTTAATAAAAGTCAGTAAAAAAAATCAAAATTAATTAATTATATATGCATTTATCAAAAACATACTTATCAAGGACTTATTTTTTATATAAAAACTAGTTGAAGGATAGTCATCAATGCATTTATTTATAACGAATAGTTATTTTTAAAAACAATATAATAGAAATGAAATCATAGAGAAACAGAAATTTAAGGACAGAAAAATGAATTCTACTGAAGCTTAAAGTTGTCGATTTTTATTTTCTTCCACTGAATCGAAAGAAGGAAATTGTCTGATGAAAATGGTATCATTATTATTATAGTTTGGTCAAGATTGGAAAATTTTCTACGTTTAAGTACTTCTTTTAAATATGTTAAACTACACCGATGAAATATTAGACGCTGAGCTTTATTTGATTCGTCAGAATTGAAATTCTTAAAAGAAATTCTAGAACAACATTTTAACTTAAAAGCTCGAATTTCAGAAAATTCGTCAATATAAAAATAAATTTTAGGATGCTGACGATGCTTATTTAATGGTACATAAATTTAAATAATCGTTATAAAGTTTATAAAAAAAAATTATATTTTTCTTCTGTAGTTATATACAGCTTAGTAATTTTCATTCCGTGTTCATAACCGTATCCATTTATCGAATTTTATTAACATAATTTTATTCTGCTTTCAGATGAATATTTATTTTTATGTAAAATTCGTCTTATGATTTATTCATCCTAAATTAGTTAGTTGATTAAAATGACCAAAAAATAATAATAAAATTTCTTTATAAACTAATATTTTCTCACCTTAATAACTGAAAAGTGAAGAGACAAAGGTTAACGAAATTTCGATCCACGTCATTTGACTAATGTTTTATTAACATCGAAAATCGATAATGTAGAAGGGGGAAAGTTCAACACGAGATGTTACAACTTGCAGATAATTATCTAGATGTTTCTAATTACAGATGACATGGATCGAAACAGATAGTTGGAACAAAATTACGAATTTTACTCGCAAAACTCTTTGATGTTCTTAATCAAATGTAGATGAAAAGCCCTAAAGTAGCGAATAATATTGATAACATTTCATTCAGCCAACATAATTATTTATTAAATCAGCACGCTTTTCTACATCTACAATTCTATTATGAATAAAAATATCAATAATTAAATTCGAATTCATCGACGAAGTTTAATAAGAGAGTCCTTAGCATATTTGAGCAAAATAATGATAAAATTAATAGATTTTCTGATTAAATTTATGCAAAAATGCTGCTTTATCATGCATGATTCGTAACTATGAAATCAATACTTATGAGCATGTTACAACATCTGCAAATATGAAATATATTTTTGCATTATATAATCTAATTACCACACCACGATGCCACCGTTTTGGGATGGAAAACCTAATTAAATGAATTTTCTGCATTCCATTTTGCGGTGCCATTGTATTTTGAGAAATGTTCCATGATTTCAAAATCAGCAGCTCTTCGCTTAATTAGGCAATAATGGATTTATTTTTAGACAAAAACGATGATTTTCTGTGAGTCATATAAGATAGTAGATTTAAATTATTGAATACTGCATTACATATTTTACAGCGAGAATTAAATACTGTAAACGCAATAAACTATGCCTAGTACATAATTTATTAATTCTATAATTAAAATATATTACATGACTCTCAAAAATATCATTTTTGTTTAAAAACAAAATCATAAAAGCCTAAACAAACGAAACAATTGCTGTATTTGAAAACATGGAAAATTTCTCAAAACACAATGGCATCCAAAACGAAATTTAAGAAAACTATTTAATTAGGTTCACCATTTCAAAACATGTAATATAACGGATATAATTAGATCCGATGTAAAACTAATGAAGCTGATAAAAGACATTAAAATAAAAATTAAAGAATATTCTAAGACTGAACAGTATCAAATCTTATTTTGCTTAATCGAAAGAAATTAAGATTAGATTCGAACATTTAGTAAAATAAATATATTATATCATATCAAATAACTTCGAGCTTTTAACAAGGTTTATGTTTGTACAATTAATGATTATAATTTTTCATTGAGAAGTATATCAGTTCGCATTACACTCTTCAGATAAGAAAGTAATAAAATTTTTAACCGGATTAAAATTTTATTAATAACGTCTTATAAATTTTGAATATCTTGCTATAATTAATTATGAAATTTCGAGTTACATTTTAAGTATAATAAAATAGATAAAAATACCATTATGAAAAATCAATTAGTTTAATTCAAATTAAGCAAGAAAATTGCTATTTGAAATGAATTAAGGAAAGAAATTATTAAATTTTGTTTTTTTTTTTATATTTTAAGTGAATCAAATTTTATGTTAATTTTGTTTTACTTTATTGTATTATCTATTTTGTCATTTCTGAATAAAAAAGTCAACAGTTTATACATTTAAATTCTAAATTTCATCACTTAAATTCGCTTGAAAACTTTTACTTTTTATCAAATTTTTGTTACTCCTGCTAAATTTTTTTTCGGTTCGCTTCTAATTCTTTTATGTTTTCAATGCAAAAAAATTTATGGTCTTAATTTTTCTTAATTATATTATTTTAATTTTATATTCTATTATGTAAACTATGCTTCCAATTCGTCAATATATAATTTTCCTTTTAAATTCTTAATAATATTTGCAGTCCTTAAATTCTATTTGCTCAAATTTTCGTTTCCAAATTTTTGCTTAATTAATTTAATCCCTCTTGAATTAGAAACTGAAACAGAAATTTTTAGTATTACTCACAATTTTCCCGATTTCCACATTATAGAAAAATGCTATTTTCTATTTGGTAGTTAAATTCTTCGGTTTCAATTTTTATCAATTTCTGCTATATAATTTCTTAATTTTATTGCCGAAACCATGAGCAACAAATCAGAAATTTCTCATATTAATTTATCAAAAATAAATGAACAGATAAATCCTCAACTAATAAATTGTATACAGCTTTATTCATTAATTTACAAACTTTTCTTGATTCATAACTTTCCGAAAATCGTTAAATAATTTAAAGAGAAATATTATTATCGATAATTTAATGCTGCAGATATTGAAGTTAATGTAATTATCTTCCCTGATAAAGTTAAGCATCGAGGCTTTAGGAATAAAAATATAATTCTCTTGGCGTACGGCTATTGCGTATACGACATAAATCCCTTACGTACATTCTAGAATCTAGATGAATTATAGGAAGTGGTAAAGATTTATGATGTGTGCTGAATAAACAATTATCAAATTTAATCAATATCTATATTTTAATAATATGAATATTCATTTATTGACAAAGATCAAGTTTTATATTTCTCATTAAAACAGATTATAATGGATATGCCTGGAAATTTGCGGTCTTATATTTAATCTAGATTTATCGTTAACAGTTTATTGTCCCCGCGAAGTTTAATCTTTATTGATTTATCATTCCATATTTATATTAAAAGAGCGTATAATTTTCTTTATATAAAAATTCTTCGGCAGTCTGATGTATTTTTAAAGGCGCGAATATTGTCCATAGATTCTGAAGCGATTAAATTGAGATTACATGTGGACCAGCTTGCAATGTGTCAACTGCAGATGCCGTCTGTTGATGCAGCTAGAAATGACTTGCAGGAACAACTGCTCATAGATCTCTAGTTTAAAATTACTTGTATTTTTTCGTTCCTTTAATACTTCCGAGGAAATTATACATTAATTTTTCGTTCCTTGATGATAAATACGAAAAATTAATTTTAAGTTCGCAATCAGTTCAGAATGACTGGGGATGAAATTCATTTGAAAAACTAATTAGGAATCAAAACTGAATCTGATAATTAATTTAATTTATCGTAAGTTAAGAGTTTATTACTATTCCTTAATCATTTTTGATTAATAAACGATTGAAACAAATTATAAAAATAGAGCTAATCTGTCGCCTTCTACTTTACTCCAAGGAATTGACTCTGTAAAAATAACTGGTTATATTGATTATCTAAGATAATATGGGTTTCAATCAGCACGAGAGCAATTTATCATCATTCCGATCGAAAATTTCTGTAATATAACTATTATTTTTTTAAGAGTTTCTTTACTGCTAATATCATGCCATTGTGAATTAATTAATCGTTAAACACTGCCGTGTTTGCCAATTCCTTTCATGTTTTATTAACGGTAATTGTTGGCATAAATTTGAAGAATTCTTAAAATTTGCTTCTAAATCATTCTGAATTCCTTTTTAAATTCAACACAAAATTTTTCAAAAAAATAATTTTAACAATTTAAATTACTAATCGGATTTTTCGACCGAATGTTGTCTTTTTATTAACAGATTATCTTTAAATTATTTATAAATTTAAATAATGGCAAGACTATTCATCTTAAGCCGCTAAATTATTTTTATTTTTCTTTTAACTTTTGAATTTTTGTTAACGAATTATTCTAAATATCGAATTTTTATGTATTTTTCTTCTCCCAGATTCTTCAGTTTTGTAAGTTTTCCATTATTCAAAAACAATATTTAAATTCTAAATTTTTTCCGCTGTTAACTTTTTCGATTCTGTTTTTATTTTTTTTAGCAAAATGTCACTTAGTTAAAAATTATTTTTAAATTTATTTTTTTTTAAATTAAACATATTTTTATAAATACTGTACTACCAAAAATATATAAGTACGCTAATATAAATATAAGTTTACAAGCATTAGTATAATATTGCAAGATTAGTAAATCTTCGCACATATATATATTTGCTATTGGCTTTATATTTAATGCTAAGGTAATAAAACAGAGTGAGCGCTAATCTGTTATTCAAACAGAAGGAAAGATAAACAGTCACCCCTTCATTAATTACATTAAGTTCGCTTAATAGAATTACAAATGCAAAGTGACGAACAAAATGCAAAACTCGTAATTTGATCAAGTAAATAGAGTGTAAATTCTTATTTTTTCAGTTAAGTCAATTGTTCCTTTATACGCGGTTTTTACACATACGTACACACACACATACACGCATATAATACAAAAGCAAATACTGTAAATACATACACGGAGTTTCTTCTTAAGAAAATCGTTTCTAGATCACAAATCCAACCAATTTATGCATAGGAGCGATTTAAATGCTTACCTTTAAAGCTGTCTGGTACCCGAGGGATGTTTAATAACTAGCATCTCCCGTCCTTTTCTTATTCAATGTCCACATCGCGACGACAGACTAAACAGAATCTACTATGTGGCTTCGTGAATGGCGCCGACAAAATCACTGCGTATTAGACTGACGCAAAGGCATTGCAGGTGACGTCCACGTTGCCTTAGTAACGCACTACTGCCTATTGATTTTGCCTTCGTCATTCAATGGGCTCCTAGCAGTGGACCAACTGCAATGAAAAATTCGTACGAGAATCCCGGATGCGATTCTGAAGAAATTTCTAAATTGATAAGAAGATGCGGAAGAGTTCTGAATGCTTGCACTATGCTTGAGTGACAGAGTGAAGATAAATTTAAGTGTTATTTGATCATGATTAAATGTACGTTAAAGAACTATATTATTTTCCTTTTTACATTACATACGTTTTGATTGATAAGGTAATTTAATATTTTTAGTGCACAATAAAATAACTATTTAGAATTTACTCTATTAACAAGTTATTCATTCTTTTAGAAGATTTGTTAATTCTTTATTACTATACTTAATATCGTTATCAGTCATTGATATGTATTGGATAATGTGTTAAGTATCGTTATTAATTCTGCTATAAACTAGATGTATGGTTTATCATTTCGTAGTTGAATAAACTTACCCATAAAAGTTTGATCGAGTCACATGAACATTCATAAATTTGCATTTATACATTGACAGATCTATTCATTTAGAAATTATATGAATGAAATATTCTTATTTTTCTATATTTTTAGCTTTTATTCTAAACATGTCAAAAAAACTATTACTATAAATATAAAACTAATACATGTTATCATTCACAAGCTGTCTTTATAATACTATTTTTAGTTGGTTATTTTGATAGCATTAAGTTAAAAATTTTTAAACTAACCTGTCCTGGTGAAGTGCTTGCTTGTTGAAATCATTCAGGTGGAAAAAAAGACGTCACCTTTATGATTGCAAGAACTTTCAGATGTCCAGTAGGCGTGCGATCTGTCTGCTCCTATACGATGGAATAGCTGCATGTTGTCAATCAGGATCAAAGTACTGTAGTGTAGTTTGACTTCTGACAACTTTACCTATTCCAAAATATTCTTAAATAAATTTGAAAATGTAGAATGGTTAACAAAATAAAACTGCTTTTTCCATTCAATTAAAATAATAAAGTATTGGAGGAATTGCATTTTTTTAAGGTAAAAATAATGCAGTTTATTGCGATAAAAATAAATTTTGATGTATTATAATATATAAAAAGAAATTTTTCTCTTATCAAAAATTTGTGAAAGAAATCGCGATAAGAAATTGCAAAGTTTTGGCAACAGTTTTCTTCCAGCAAACTCGTCAATTGCTTGAAAACCTCTGAAAAAACCACCATGCGATAAAAATAGCCGAAGTTCTCACACAAATCTATAAGTGCGCGCACAATACATGCAAAATTTATATTTGTTACTATAAATATTCAAAATAAAGTAGTTTTAAACAGTAAATAGTTGCAGCTTAACGAAATATTGTTTACTAAAATAATAAAAGTAATATTAATGGTAGTATTAAATACTACTATTTAATAGAAATTTTTATTTTTAATCTTTGCCACTGATTCCATTTTATGTATTAATTAATAATTTAGAAATAAGAGTAGAAAACACAAAGAACTTTTTAATCTTGTGTTTTTTATTAAGAATTACTTGTTATGACGAATCACTACTTAATTAGTATTAGCAATTCTATAGTTTGTAATAACAAATTTTCTGGAGCTAAATTTCTTAGGTTAATAATACATACATTTTAATTCTAAAGAAAAAAAATCTTTAACTGTTTTTTAAATGCATGTTTGTAACTTTAATCATAATATTATTACTTCGCATGCAGGTATGTAATGTTGCTAAGTTACTAGTATAAAGCATATAAATTATTTCTGTTCTTAAATTTACCATAAGAATTCCTCATTTCTGACGACATGTTAACGAGTCTGAGGTTATATATCGTCATTTTCTTCTTTACTCAATGACTATTCAAAGACATAACGAGATAACATCAATGTTAAGTAAAGCAATTCTGCTGATTTATGTAACGTCAATACGAATAAAACTATTCTGCTATTTTGCTATTCTTGTATTGGAGTGAAGAATTATTCTCGATTTTATTTAAAGTTTTGTTGAAGAACAACAAATTAAGAAAACTATATGACCTTCGAAATTTATAATTATTTTAAAGATAAATATTTTAAAAGTAATTATAGAAGAAAATTTTATTATCAACTTTAAATGTAAAATGCATTTTAATTCGATGTTTTTTAAAAGAATCACCACTAATTATGATTATATAACTATACTATAATTGCAAACAATTAAAGATACTTTTTGTGAAGATGATTTATGTTAAATAATTTTATTCCATTTCATCTTTTACATACTTGCATATAAAATGCAATACAGTATTTGTTTATATTGCTGTTGTTTGTCTATTCTGCATAGGTTCCTACGTTGCTTGACCTTTTGGGACCAAACTTTGCGTAGCGATTTTCCTCTACGTAATATAGGGTATCTTGGGTCAAAATCATCTCAAAGATGGGACATTTTGGGGAAGTAATTTTGAATACAAATATGTGTGGTATTTATATCCTTTAGACTGTTGTTGATATAACAATGATTGATAGTATGATGATGTCATAGGCTGATAAATATGACGTCACCGAGATACAACTTTTGAGTGGCATCAAAGCGGTTCAACGTATGACGTAATTATATGTCACCAATATGCGACATCATTATAACGTAAGAATGCAACATCATTTGTTTTCATTATTTGTTATAATGAAAACAAGTTATGTTTCAGAAGTACTGACATATGAATCATTATGACATCATCATCGCGCTGAAGTGTTGATTTTTTCCGGCTTTGCTTAAAGGTAGCTATAAAAACTCGCGCAAATCAGAAACTAATATATCCCTACAAATATGTGCTAGAAATTCGCCAGGTATACTAGTTAGTATATTCATAAATATTCTCTAAAATAGAAACTGAATTTTTTCCCCTTCCAAGTTTCCGCATTAATTTATTATTACTGTTTTATTTTTTAACTATCTGAAATAAGTTTTAAAAATTTTCAAGTTTTAATTTAACATTAAACATGGCAACAATTATTCAAAGAATTATGTTTGATGTAAATATATACATATATAGAATTTGTATTTTTATCATGCAATTTAATATTTTTTAACTATGAATAATGAACAAATTTCAAAATATAACAGCAGTAAGAGGAAAACACGTACAAAACATGAAAATGAATAGATTTGGCAAATATAAAGAATGACACTGAATAGAGCATAAAACACATAAAGTAGGGAGATGATCAGGAAAGAAGAGTCATGAAACAACGATACGAGAGAAATAACAGGAACTAAACAAAGAAATGAACAGAAATAACAGGCACGAACCAAGAAAACGAATAGAATATAATACCTATAAAAGCCAGAAAGTAAGCTAGCGCATACAAAACCTATAAAGATATGAAATTAGAAAACGAAATAGACGTAAGTGAACATAAAAAAAGTAAGTAAAGCATAAAACACATAATTTTAAATATAAAAAAACTACATTTAAAATAAGAAAAATATGGCATATGTAAAACTAGAAAGATATAAAGCATATAAATTATATAAGTCTACATAAAGCGAAAAAACAAACTTTAAAAATAAATTTTAGAATAAATTTTGTATATATTAGCATAAATAAATCAAGAATATGAATAAAACGTAGAAACAATAAAATAGGGTAAAATCATTATTCGTAACGACATTGGACTGAAAAAAAAATATTTGAAACGTGACAGATCTAAAGAAACAATTGAAAAATAGTCCGATATTCTAATTTATTTAGAAAGAATAGAATAAAATTTTGATCTTTTATCTTCATTAAAAAATAAAAATAAAATTGTTTAAGTGAAAAATGAATTGTTCGGCATGTTCGACAAATGAAATTATCTAGAAAAAACCAGAAGAGTGGCTTGTTCTTACAGTAATAACGACAAGAATGATATCTTCATTACTTTCCTCTCTCTTTAAACGTTTGTATTTTCAGTCCAAATAAGCGAAAGCGATCAATGAAAAGCGAAAGAACTGCGACATGAATGTCACAATGGCAATAACAGTACAAACAAGAATTGTCAGAAAGTATTTTATCGATTTTCACTGTCTACATGAAAATAAACCGGAACTAGGAAGAAATATCTAAAGGGAAATTGCTTGAAAGAGTGCTTCTTAATCTTTCCAATAAAAGATGTATAGTTTTACTTCTAATATTATTATAAATGGATACTGCACTTTCAATAAAAAAATATATAAAATGTTTTCAAATTCACTTAGAATTTTGGATTAAAGGAATTAAATTTTTTTTAATTCTTTATTTATTGAAAGAAATTATTTTTCGATATTTTTCTTAATATAACGATTTTTAAGAAAAGAATGATTAAAGAACAAGAATCTGACTGATATATTTTATAAAAAAAAACTGTAAAAGTAATTTTTATAAATAAAATACTCTGGAGTCTCGAATTTCTTTAATAAATTATTTTGAAAATGTATATAATAATATATTTTCCAAGATAATTTATCATTATAAAAAATTTTTAATATTTTGTAATTTAAAAATTATTCAAATGCATAACTTTTTATTTGTTATCCATATCGAAATTTGAACAAAGCTATTTTTTTTTTACCGTCATCACTCTGTCTCTTTGATAAAAATAGTATAAAGTTATAATTAAAGATTTTTTTTCTATATTAGCTTATACTATATATAAATGAAATTTAATTCAAATTCATTCTAAACTAAGGTGACCAATAATCCTAAAATGGGCAGTACAATTTCATTTTTATGATTTTTACTATGTCTCATTTTTAGTTTGAAGTTATATATTTTTTTTTATTCATTTCTCCGAAATATATCTTATTTTTCAAATAAAAATTTCAACAATTATTTATTAATATTAAGTTACATTAAAAAAGCACTCAGATATTAATAAAAATATTCATCGTACTCGTAAAACAAATTGAAATTGTTTTGTTGATTTGATAAATATTAAAAAAAAAAAAAAAAAAATAGAATTTTTTTGTGCTCTAAATTTCCCTTTTTGAATATCTCTTTTTAACATTCCTAAAAGATGATGACCTTACTTTAATTTGAAATATAGTACATACAATATTCCATTTGACTCAAATCATTTATTGGGCCATCATCTTGAAATCAAAAACTATGAATGTTTTAAGTTCAAATATAATACAAGTTAACAATCTGTTTGAATAATGAATTATTCAAATTTGTTTTAAATATTATTAATTAATGATTAATAATAAAAATGATTTTATTCACATTCATTCAAAAATATAGAAGTTAAATCAACTTCAAAAGTTCCAATCGACTATTTAGTATCTCAGATTTCTAATGATTAACTTACTTTCATTCTATTGTTTTTATTAAGAAAAAAATTTTCAGGGAAACTCTAAAAATATTTTTCGGATAGACAATCATTCTAGGCAACTTATCAAAAAAATATATTTAAAAATAATTTTTCATTAATTTTCATTATTTAGTCATCAATAAATTACTAAAAGTTAACTATTAAATATAATGTAGAAATTAAAAATATAACAATGTTTAATTGGTTTTGTCATTTGAATGTTTTTAATTATTTTTAATTGCAATATTTATTTTTTCTATTAATCCAAATTAATTGCTATTTTTAAAGATTCTAATAGGATTATTTGAATATTTTCATGTTCAAATAATCCTATTAGAATCTTTAAAAGACGAAATAAAATATTTGTTTTATTATGTAATCAAGGATTTTAATGCATATCTCCATTTTTTTATCCAATTTTCTCGAACTGTATTATTTTCTTTATATAAGATTCTGAAACAGTTTAACCAAGAAGTCGATTGTATGGTTACTTTTAATAGATAACCTGTCTCTCATCTTGACTCCAGTCAGTATTTATAGAAGATAAAAAGTTTATCAATGGTAAAATCAGAACAGTTTCTTTCTTGCTGTTAGACCAATAATAGAACTATCTAACCACAAAAATGTTTAAATTTAACAATTGATCTTAATAAAGTGGATTCAATAATGAATCGAGATTATATATATAAGAATTATCTAGGAACTGATATGTATAGTAAATTTTTCTTTTAATAAAATTGTTTAAAAAATAATATTTTTTGATAAATACCTCTTGGCAATTTTCCTATTTCAGAATGCTAATGATAAAGACCTAGCTATTTTATCTTTTATCATTATTTTTCTTTTTAAATGACAATATAATTTTTCTTTTAAGAATAGAAAATCATTTTTTTCCTTTTTTAAGTATAATCAATATAATTAAGTAAGTCAATATAATTTTATTTTTGAAATAAAAAAAAATATCTTAAGAAATTATCTATGTCTAGATCTATTTAATATATAAAGTCAATCAGATCAAAATATATTTTAAGCACATAAAATATAATAAGAGCAGAACTCAATTTAGACATTTGCACTTTTGCTGAAAACAAAATTTCAGTTACTTAATTGTTTTCGTTATCTCGACATATCAAAGTAAAAAAAAAAAATTATAAATTTTTATTTAGACTACTAATGTAGAAATATGTTTTCTGAATTCAATAATTTGCATAGAATATATTTATTTGTTCGTGATATGTTTACTTTATGAGGAACAGAAATAATAAAATTTGTTTATTTTTTTGAATACAGTAACTAAAATCTTTAATATCATGAATTGAAGGTTGAAAGAAAATATTCTCAATTACAATTTAGAGTTTTGTGTATTATGTAATATTTTTTCGAGAATTCAATATTTTTGTAATAAATATTTCACCGATGTCAGTAAGTTAAAAAAATATATTAATATTATTTTCTCTAAACACTTTCTTGATATAATAAATTTTACATATAACTTATATGAAAATAAATGATATTTTGAAATTTTTGTCAGTTTAATTTTATAGTTAATATTTATCCAAGTTAAACTTATTAGTTAGCTCTTTTTTTTTTTTTTTTACTATGAACAGAATCAATTTTGTCAGCTTTATGGAATAAATATGTAAGAAGAGATTTCTTAAGTAGAGCGGAACATTTTTTTTTACAGTTAATGCTTTTTATTGTATGTGATAAATTCTTTTAAGCAGAGAACTTAATTGAAAATTTTTTAAACCGAATACTAATTAGAAAATATTTAGGAAATTTTTTAATAACGACGGAAAGATTTTTTTATTAACCAAGAATATTTAATTTCAAATACAATAGATTTTATAATTTCTGATTATTAATAAAATATATTAAAAAATTGGTTATTTATGAAACAAAAATATAAAAAAAAAATATTTTAACATTATACAGCATAAATACTTTTTATTTTAAAATCAGGATGTTTGTTTATTTTAACTGTAACAGACGGACGTAAAGTTGGGATTATCAATGATCGGATTACAGATGTTTCATGATTTTGTATTCCTCTGTAATTCCTTTGATAAGTTTCAAAATAAAAGTAAGGTATCTTATCTTGTTTCTTTGCTTTTGTTTATTAGCCCACATTGCATTCCTTTGATATTAAATGAAATCTTTTATTAATGATTAATGTAATTCATCTATCTTAAAATGATCCCGGCATTAAATAAAGAAAATCAATATTTCATCAATAATTTTCTCGTATATGAAAACTCTTAAGCGTGCCTTTCCCCGTATTTGTTTATTATCAATACTTACGTTTCCATATGAGCTTGAATAGAAAAAATATTATACAAAGTTAAACATTTATTGGATTGAATCCAATTGTAACCATACTGTTTAGGTTGTGGCATTGATTTTTACAACCGTTTTTTTTTTTTGTTCATTATTTTTCCTTCATTTATCTTTCATATGTTGACAATCGTTTCTTATTTTAGAATCTGAAAAATTTGAACATGATCATTATTGTCCATAAGTGATTTATCAAATGAAGTTTCTTTTTTTCTCATTCATTTTGAAAATTATGTTTTGGTGGTCTCAAGGTTTTATTTTTTGTCAAAGAATCGTTAAAAAAATAATACAAGATATTTATCGCCATTTATTTTTATAAAACTGATTCGATTTCAACACGAAAAATATTGATTTTAATAAATTATTTTAAATTAGAATTTTTATTAAAAATTCAATAAGTTGCTTTAAAAACATTAAAAAAATTATGATTTAGAATTTAAATCAGATTAAAACAAATAAAATCATTATATATCTTCAAAGCTCGTAATTGATGTAGAGCCATAGTAATATTTGAAAATCTCTAGTACAGTAAAATCTTGATTTAACGGACTTCGGATTTTACGAATACCACCCCAAAAAATAAAATAAATAATATTAATACAATATTTACATAAACTGTCTACAGTATTGAGATCCGCCAAGCTTCGATGTGACCTCTACCGGATTTTTTAGAACTATTGAAAAGGTGACTGTTTTCAACACGTGAAATGGCGGGTACGGTGTATGAGTCGAAAAAATTGCTCAGTATCACAATGTACATCTAGAGCTGATAGTGAAATTAGTTTGCATTGTTTTCCAAAAAACTGAAAAATGAAAAATTCTTGGAAAATAGTGTTGCAAATTGGAAAATAATACAGTTAAAAATTTTAGGCATAAGTCACATTAATTAGTACAGGTATGTTGAAAATGCT
>WUQG02427879.1:0-14576 GCA_011317285.2 Androctonus mauritanicus | reverse complement strand
TCTATAATATCGTATGATTATCCTAAGTACTCTATGTAACGTTATGCAAATTTATGTACTTAAAATATCGCCATCTATATGATTTCATCACTTGAAATGGATAGAGCAACAGAGAAACATCACATGCCGAGCTATTATATTTTGTCACAAAATACAGTAATCACGTATTATATTAATATCACGTGATGCGATATTATATTAAAAACTGCTATAAAACATTAATTACGTGACACTAACGAAGCAATATAAGAAATCTAAAATAATACATTTTTAAATTAATTCTAAAAGACTGCTCAATTTGATTTTAAGTTAAGTTGGGTGTGAAAGTCAGAGAATCCTTTCTAAAACATGTATTTGCGCGATACTAACTTCAAAACTTTGCTATCAGTAATATTAGAGACAGATCACTGAATAAAATTTTTAAAAAATTTTAAGAATAGATCTGCCATATATGTGATTAATTTAATCTTTTATAACATTAAAGATTCTACCATTTGAAAAGAGATCATAGATCTAATAGTGTTAATAGTTATATTTTAGTTTTGAAGTTTTTACACAGCACTAAACTTTATATGAGTTATTAATGAACAAAAATTTATAATAAATACAAGATTTAAATTCTAAGATATATAGTGAAAAGGAACGAAGCATCGTATTCTATATTTATAAACAAGGAATCTGTGTTACGAAAATATTTACTCCAATATGATTAATCAATATTGCAAAATAATTTTCGTTTCCTTGATACAATAAATATTCATACATCTATAATGAAAACTAACCTATGCATATATATATACTGTAGCTGTAGTTTTATTGAAATACAATAACTGTATACTAATTTAGTTTATACGCGCGTTTTTGTCAGCAAAATTTTCATTATGAAATGATAATATGAATCATTTTAATCCGGGAAATTTTAACCACACCTTTTAAATCTCTTGAATGATTAAAAAAAAAAAAAGAAAAATCATCATTTTGTTTATAAAATGACAATTTTTTTCAAAAATTAAAATTGTTTTGTCAAAAAACACAAACTAATTATTGTAATCTTTCTATTGTAATAGTCTGGTTAATATTTAATAGAATAAATCATTTATAATTATAAATAAATATAAATGATCTATAAGATTTATACCTCAATAGTAAGCTCTTCTTAATTCACTAATAATCAATTTAATCAATGATTTTATAAATTATCGTAGTTCAGCATCGTAATAACTATAAATTTATAGAAAATTTGAAATTGCATTACAGAAGATAATTTCGAATATGAATATGAAATATTCTTAGTGGATAAATTTAGTGCTTTAATATTTTACTGATTATACTGATATATTAGTTCAAAATGATGTAATCTTAATATCAGTATTAATACAATACGTTAATGCAAATAATTGAGATAAAAATATTAATATATAGTAATAGTCTTCATAATCATCATATTCTATCAATATTTCATATACTATATGTAGTCAGTAGTTCATATGCTAATGAATTCTATGTTAAGTTTTTAATTAAACATTTCAGATCATTTTCTTAGATTCTATTATCCAAATTGTCATAAATAAAATATACTATGTGGATTGTTATTTTTCTATCCATTAATTAATAAAAAATTTTAAACACAGTGTTTACTATTGGTTAAAAGATATTAGAAAAATGAGCCTATATTTGTACATTACTCTTTGCATCGAATTTATATTTAAAACAAAGAAGCAAGTTTGTTTTTATCTAGTTTTAAAGGAAATAGCAATTAAAGTAGATAAATTCCATATATAGTAATACTCGCTTTCATTGTATGGTATTCTAATTTTATACTATATTAAGTAGTACCGATTAAGTTACATATTAAAAAGAAATTATTCTAAGTTTTTATATTAAGATTTTTATCCTATTCATTTTGTTGATTAAATATTATTTTATCTAGCTTACTAAGTAGGAGGCGGATGTATGGTCTCCTACAGATTTTCAAGCTGGTATGCCTACATATAAAATGCATACCCAAAGGCTAAATAACCAAACTCTTATAGATCTACTATTAGATGTATAATAAGCATCTCTCAAGGAATCAAATTTGCATATTTAATTCATCATTTATTAAGTTGTAAATCGACTCTAGCTATTAAATTAAATAAACAAGTTTAATGCTTTGTTTTCGATAATACTGAGATATTTTCAAAATTGAAAATCAAAGTTCTGGCGGGATTTAACTTCCTTTACACCCCTTTCTTATGATGTTTATTTCCTACGTATGAATTATAGCAGGAAGTGACTAAGAGTGACTCATTGATTCCTTCTGACCCTCGTCGAGGGTCAGTCTGTAAAGTTTGTTTTTTTATATGGAAACAAAAGCGTATGATTTATATTATTTCTAGAAATTAAAGATTTTGAAATTTATTTTAATATATATATTTTTAAATCGCTCTTCTTACTTATAACGATTAGGCTTAGAATTAGCATTTTGTATATTTACGATATTTTGTATTGATCTGAAAATTTAAAAAATTTGTTAAAGATTTAATCAAATTCTTAGTATTTAACACAAATGATAGTACTTATCATGGAGTTCATTGATCTCTTCTCCTTACTATAAAGATTGTGATTCAGATTATAATGAGTCAACTAGAGCAGACGATCCTCTCCCGCCATCAATGATCATTTCTATATCGTGACGTCATCCACCTGTTGGGAAAGGTGCAGTTCTTTATAATTCAAAAATTCTAAATTTAAATTAGAAAGTTAATTTTAGAGTCGGGAAATAATTCGGTTTTTACCAGTTTTTTTTTATGTTATAGATAAAAGGGGAAAATGAATACTATAATCAATTTAATTTCATTTTTTATAGCATACATAAAAATTAAGGAAAAGTTTTTTCCGAATGAATTCTGGTGATAAAGTCTTGTTCAATTGAAAATATATTTTTAAATGAATAATGCATTCATTTAAAAATTACGTTTACGATCTTGAGAAAATTTTTTTCTAAGAAATATTTAAAATGTCTGTAATGAAAAAATAAAATTTTTTGAAACTGATGATGTTATTTTAATGGAAAAAAAATTCATTTGAAATTAAGAGAGTTTTTATTCTGTTAATTAAAAAATATAAAAAATAAGTTTAAAATAAAATATAATTTAGTCTTAATATTTTATGAAACCAATATTGTATAAAATGCAAGTTATGTGAATTTTTATATAAATTTGAAAAAATTTCTCATAAAAATTTTTCAGGAAAGAAGTAAAATTTAATTATGTAAATAGAGAAAGGTAGATTGTATAGTTAACTGTCCTTGATGACGCCCATCTTTCAGAATATGAAAACAATTTCGCTTTCCTAAACGCGTAATGACTTAATACATTAAACTTATGAAAAACTTTTACGTGTTTCATTCAGCTTTTCGAATATAAATACTTTTTTACTAATGATTAATTATTGGGAAAGCTTAAATAAAATACAATGCATAATATTTATATGTTTATGTAAAATGTTTAATAATTCAATAATACAAATAATCAAGAATAATTAATGCCAATTTGTCCATTTTCAACTTTTCCAAACTTTTTGAAACCGCGAATCGGTCGGCACCTTGGACCGACACGAGATGATCAAATTAGCGCCAGCTTAACTGGCGCCATCTGATGTGCGCTTAATCACGAATGAATAATTTGATGACGTGTTTTGTTTCGATTGTTACAATACGAATCGGTATACTCTAGTTAAACAAATTATAATTAAGCGAAAATAAAATCAGTTTAAAGATAATTCTATAATTTTTCGTGTGTGTTTTCAGGCTTATCTCAAAAATTCTATAGAATTTTTCTACAAAACGGAAATATATACAATATATAATCAGGAAATATTATTGTTATATACAGCATTGTCTGTGATTATATTGAGTATTTTTATTATAATCTAATATACAGTATGTGAATAATATAAATCACATATATTGTATTCAGGAAAATTTTCTCATTACAAATGCGTCTTCGTGATTCTGGATGAGAAATTAATTTCTCATCTATTGATATGGAACCACATTAAAAATGTATATAAAATAAAATAATGTTTAAAATATATTTCTATTATTTTTATTATACATAACTTTAATTAAAAAAACATAGTATTTTAATGAAATTTGCATGAATCGCCATTTTTTAGGGCTAATTAAGATATCGACAACAATAGCTCCTCAAATAATACGAACCACTCTACACAATTTTAATTTATTTAATTATTAATTAATATTAACTAAATTTATTATTTTTAAATTTAATATTATCGTTCAGAGCGAAATAATTTTATTTTTTCTTATCACTAAGAAATAATTATACTGTAACAGTGAATTGTTGTGTCACAGATTTTGAAGTGTTTTGATTAAAACTCAAATTTCTTTGGTATTAAAAGATTAATTTGTCAAAGTAATTAATATTTTAAAATAAATACATCTTAAAAGTAAATAAGTTTATTTTTTTAATACTTAAAAACGACTGAAGAGGGCCTGTACGAAGTTAATTACACTAATTATTTTCAAAGTATAATCTAAGGACACTTAAAATTTTCAGAAATTATGTAATACTGTTGATAAAACTCTTCTGTATAATATAAATATTTTTCGTTTCGATCAATAAAGTATCATATTGTATGATAACATAGTAACAAAATATCACGTGATAATATTTTAATATACAGTACTATACTATAAAAAAATTTTATTTGCAATATTTAAGAAATTCCTCTTCTATTAATAATAACCGATATTCTAATTTTAAATCTATAAAGTATCATAGCTTAATCTTGACCTCTCAACTGCAAAAATACTCGAAGAAGGTCACCATGTTCATGACGTCATTGTCCTTAGTCATGTCCTTGCATCCACATAAAGATTGTTATTTAAGCTAATCGCTTAATTAAAGGATGATTTATCTTCACATCTTTTCCAGAAATATTTGAAATGATTTTTTTTTAATATTTAAATTAAATAACAATTAGAAATGTTTCAAAAATTTTAATAAAGCTTTATCAAGTAAACGTAGAAAATTTGAATAAAAAGTTTCATCTAACAAGTAAGATGAAAATTTATTCATTAACGCATTAATTAAAATTATTAAAATTTTTTTCGGCGATTAGGGATTGTATGAAATTTAGAAAATTTGTTAATTAGATCCAACCGAGAGGCAAGTTCAAATTGTTTTCACAAAAATATTTAAAAGATCCACTCCCAACCTAGCGGGTCCAACCCCATTCAGGATAACGTGGGAGAGATAAACCTGTTTCATTTTTACTTTTGTTATATTTTAAGGCACGTTTATTACAAATTCGCTCCGTTATGACTCATTTACTTCTTTATAATCAATTTTAACCATCTTAACTACGGTCATTTTTGTTACTACCACCATTTCCATTATCAAAATCTTTTTTTTTTTTTTTTTTTTACAAAAAAAGACTTCGTGAAATTAATAGTGTCATTTTTAATAAAAATTTTGTTTTTCTGAATATTAATCTACAAATAAATATATTTTTTAGTTTCTGAATTTCGAAACTGGAAAATTTTAATTATTATTATTATTTTTTTATTGTTATCTCTTAAAGTTCTCACGTGGGGGATTTTGAAGGGCATTGATTTTACTGTTTTCGAAGGAAAACTGTTTAAAAATTGAGCCGATAAACTTGTATAAAGTTATTTTTACGCGCTAAAGTGTTTGTGACTGGTTTCGTTCGTAACGTACTGTATATAGGTCGCCGCCACAACTTTTCATTACGATATCATCTCGTATTGTAAAGCCGGTTAACTCGCTTAAATTAATAGCCTCAATAAGTTTAGCCTTTCAGCGACGTTATGCTTGTATATTTTCTCACTCTCAAGTCAGATTCTTCTGATCAAACCGTTGCCTAAATTATATTGCGAAATTTATTTTATGTCTACATCCTAGAGCTGAATCACTTGTAAGTTCTCGATGTTTTGCATATTTGTAACAATCAAATTTAATGTTTCCTCTAGAAATAAAACTTTCAAATTGTTATATGTAATATTTCGTACGATCCACTTAGATGATATCATTTTAATCTCGTGAAGCATTATTAAAAAAAAAAAGAATACAAACGTAAAACTGAAATATTTTCTCGAAAAATAGTTGCAATTTTTCGAGAATTTTTTTTTTCTAGAACAGATTGAGTTGCAGTGCTCAACGTTTTTGAATATTACAATAAGTTTTGTTGTAAGATGTCTAACGAGTTCCGAGAAAAAATCGAGCGTGGGTATAAATCACGATATATTTATAATAATTATGCTAAGCAAATTGTGTAATTTATATTCTAGTGAATGGAATATAGCTCATTTACATTAATTACAATAATTATATTTTGAAGATGTGTATCGAGTTTACTTGATACTCAGTCACTTACCGTTAAGAAAAATTTTTTACTAGGAATCTATTGTAAGAAAGAAGAAAGGAATAGTATAATGGATAAGAATTTATCAAGCGAAAATTTATTAAACCCAGAGATACGCATGAATTTACTTTTAATGCAGTGGTTATAATAGTTTAAAGATCCACCTGTCAAAAATCTACATTTTTCTATTATCGTTTGCATCAGTGTTGTTGTTTCAGCCTTTCCGAATATTTAAAATGTAATAATTTGTATTTTTTTTAATATAAAAATTTTCGATAATTTTATCTACATTTTTTTGTCGGATTAATATTTCTTCTCGAGTATTATAGCATTTTCTGATGCATCTTAATGATTGTTCATTCGTTTCTTTGACAATTAGCAGTATTAATCTATAATTTATCTAATTAACCCCTTAGAAGAGTATAATAGTTCATTTTGAACTTTTTCGTGCACCATATTCTCTTCAAGTGGCAATAGTGTTCGATATTCACTTTAAACGGCAATAAAACATTCTTTTTGAATGCTTTCTTGTTAAAATCCCGAATATTTTAAAAGAAATCTTAATAAAAATGTCCTCAAACAACCAAAAGAACCCAATATTTAACCTCGTTTCTGCCACTGAAACTGCTGTTTTCGGAACTTACAGAAGTATGACTTAATTCATGTTCAATAGTCATTTTTAATTGATTTTTTATTAATAATTTCGGCTCTTATCATACCTACTTTACTGTTTTCTTAGTAGCAATTGTTGAGCAACAAAACGCGGCATTTCTGATTTTAAAACCAAACCAAACCGCGACGATGACTATCTTTAAATTTTGCTCGTAATCTGTCAACGTATAGGAACCGATACGTGTTAATTGTGTATCTCTTAATGCAACATCTGTAACGCGTTTCTAATAGATAACCTTTCGCGGAAAGACTGCGTTTAGAATGGCAATTAGGCATTTACACACTCCATTGACAATACTTTATTAGTAAATGTTGTCTATCCGGTATAAGATAATTTCCATTAATTACTCAGCGTTATTCGAAAGAATAACGGAAATTGGGATATTCGTTTTTTTTTTACGGTGAATCCAGTACGAGTTATCTCTTCCAAAATCGGAAAATAATAAAACGGAAGATGAGCCAGATCAATACAGGATATGTTTAAACTTGCCCTTGAGACTACAATGTAACATCACATTCTCAAGTCCGAAGAATCGCTATGCGATGTGTATAGCACCTCACGCTACTTTCGATCATGTGACAGGAGCTACGATTCGCCGGTTCCATTGCTGGACACTGAATGGAGTGGGAGAAAATGAAGATAAAAAAGAAAAAAAAACAGCTGGAGAAATACCAATATCAATTTGGAATGCATCAGATAAAAGCTATAAAATATTTTATTTTCTCTTTTGAATGCCGATTTTTTTTCATATCAAGAAGCACAGCTTCTCTTCAAACTGAATTTAATTATATAATTTTTTTTTATTCCCGCAGAATAAATGTGTGCATTTACGCAGAATTTTTGATTTTGAGAAAATTGCTCAACTGGCCTTTAAAAAATTAGTTTTGTACTTTATAACAGTAAATTTATACTCTCTCATTGATTAATTTATCGATTTAAAATTTATAATGTAAACTATGTTTTTGTATGGCGAATTATTTATTTATATTTAATCAAACTTTTTATTATTTCTTTTTATTCTAATCGGTTCATCTGTCAGTGCTTTCATCTGTGTAACTTATATAATTATTTATTTATTTATTTATTTTATTTCAGTCTTGTGATTGATTTTAATGCTATAAGTCCAACTCCACAAAACATCAACAATGATTCTTTTGTACTTATTTACTTCCGTAAATTATTTAACATCCTCAACTGAAAATGAAAATCGATGCTTGTCAATTATACGATTCGTTAAAAATTATTCAGAAAATGGGAATTTTTTTTATTATTATTAATTATTTAACGTAATTTCTGCACCGGATAATTTTATCCAAACTGTTTTCTGTTTTGTCAAAACGGGAAATTTCTCTCTGACGGTATATTAAAATTGCCAGACTAATTTTATTAATTTTTATCATTTATGAGCAATTAAAACGCGTAGGGTATCTTGTACTCGATTAGTATGTAATTTAACGCAGTGCGCATTACATAAAAAACAGCTGAAACATCACTGTAAACGCTTAACCCGAATATCTTCAGTTGACCCATATGCTGTGTCAACACATATGATACAGAAAGTGATGTCATATATGCTGTATTCATTTTTTAAAGGCTGGGATACTACTGTAGGTGTTAAAAAATTCGTAACTAAACACGTAAACTTCTATTATAACGATAAATACGAGTTACGCGAAAATTCGTTCTGTTGTATTCGATAATTGTAATATATTCAAAAAGTTTTCTGTTGTGAAACTATACTTTGACATTTCGATGACTGGAGTAGTTTGTGTTACAGCATTTCAATTTATTATTAAACAAAAGGAGCTGATATAAGAGACACGCGTTTCAAAAGAAGCCAATGACACGACAGTTATAGAGAAACCAAGCCCAGATCGTAGTGGATGGCGGTTAATTAACAGGAATTCCACCACCGGAAAACAATAGATTCCCTATGGGAATTAGTCAGCCACGTGCGTTCTACCGAACTTGGTTTGTAACGCGCCGGCGCAAGATAAAACAAAGTTGTCTCTCATTGGTTAAGCCGGCTGGTGACTGACTCAACGCGGACAGAGTGATAAATAGCGCTAATAGTCATCCCTCGTGGCCAGTCATGCCAAGTGTCTAGTCGCGTTTACCTGTTGATCCCGGCATCTTGTAGCTATGTGTTCCCTCTTTCTAGTCTTGGCATGTGTTATTTTTGCTAAGGCAACGTCCGAGATTTCCACTCCCGTCCAGGCCATGGTGAGTAGTTGTGTCCTTGTAAATATATATATTATTATTATTTTTTAACTAGCGAGTAGTTGTCCTTCGGTCACTTTTATTTTCGCACCAAAATCAGTCACGGATTTGTAATTTTTGCATACGTATTGAGAAATGTTTAAACTGTCCTTTAAATTAATTAAAAATAAAATAAAATAAACAACAAAAGCTAAATTTATATTTTAAAAATTAATCGACCAAAACCGTTGATTTAGAGAGATAAAGTTTTCAGAAAGTTATCGCCAAAACTTTTCTATCAACACGTTGATTTATTGCTTTTTCTCACGAGATATTCTAGTAATTTTGAAGCGTGAATGCCCATTTTAAAAAAGGTGTTTATTTTCTAGATTCCCTTTATGTTTGTCATAAAAACATTTCGTGTTTTGTAACCACAACTGCTCCGGTAAGCGTAGGAAGGAAACTGTGAATCAACATTGCGAATGGATTCGGCCCCCATCTACCTGTTAGAGGTCATCTACAATGACGTCAGCACGTTGATGTCCTCCGAATGCTTTTCGTTGACAGAAAAGCCGGATGCTTACGTATAAAACATTATTTTAGTACTCACTGGAATAAAGAACGTCCTAAATACTGTATTTATCGTTATAATCGGATTCTTTTTCAAGGGCATTTAGCAAGAAAGTGAGAGAGAAAGAGGAAAACTCGTAGTGGTCCGATTAGTTAATTGGAATAAGGAGCCAGGTGTGTTAGTGGGGGTGCCACCGTTATGGCATCCGGTCAATGACGTCACTCACTATGTGACTCATTGACTTCTGGAGGACGTGCAGGGAGTACCTTGACTTCTGATAGGCATCGAAATGTTTAAATGATGATCCTGACGGCGTTCCATACAGCATCACGAAAATTCTCAATGTCAAAATGCTCACGGGATACCGATCCTTGAAATTAAGCCAAGTAATAATTGGAACAAAAGCCGCTTATTAGTTAACCTTGATACATACAATGGAGAGAGAGAGTGTGTGTATAGAGTTGCAACGATTGCAAGTTAGTGACGGAAAATCGAATGCGGTTTGGTATCGAATTCTAATTATTTTCCGGGTTTTCCTTAAAATACTAGGGAGGAGTTATTCTTCATAGAATTTTTTGTTTTTATATTTAAGAAAATTTACGTCATCGGAAAGTTTCCTATTACCGTAGAAACAAGTTTCGCGCTTTGTTAATGTAGTCTGCTGCATTCGATTCACGTTAATAATGGAGGAAGAAATTACCACTCATTTATCCACTGATAGAACTACTGTTCGTGATTTTTTTGCTTTTATATCTTACAAAGATGATTTTTAATTATTCTATACTAATTTAGGAAGTTAGAGATGGACCCTATTAAGAGATAACTACATAAGAACATTACATAAGAAAAAAATCAAAAGTGAAACATGTGTAGATGATTTCCTCTAAACAATTGAGATAAGACTATTCTTTTTATTTTGAAGATGTCGTGCGAGACGAGTTTTGTTTCGTTGGCCTTCAGCTGGCCTCGCAGTTTTCTATATCTCACAATTGGAAAGGAAAAGTTTTCTTGATTTACTATTGACATTTTCCTTTATCATGTATAATTTTTAATCTCCGAGCCGTTTCTTGTTTTACTTACATTGCAGATTCCTTATCTCCCGTTCCCATAATTTAATCTCCGAGCCGTTTCTTGTTTTACTTACATTACATATTCCCATAATTTAAACATAAGTGCTTTTTTAAAGGCGCTTAATTTGATTTATCAACATGGAGAATTTTCAAACGATGAGGTAAGCTCGAATTATATACGATGGTAGCATCATATCTATATAATTATCCGATAAATTCTAAAGCATTTTACCAATGAATCATCACTTTTCATTGACTTAAAGCCAAGAACTTAGAAAATAATTCTTACGTTAGCTTTTGAGTGTGCTAATCATTAAATGAGCATCATCGATTACGCATTTCTTCATAACTGGAATTAAATGAAACCAATAAGCACAAACCTTGAATTTCTAGTCAGCGTGTGATTATTGTCGAATGATTCACGAGGAATGAATCGTGATGAATTAAGATTCTTTAAATATTTAGTCTACCAGAGAATGACCTTATTGATAACACTGTACAATGCGGGAGTTTCAAACACTTAACCATGACTATCTTCATAAATCAATATAAAAACACCCTCTCTTAGAATATGTTCTGTCAATAAAGTTCTTTACGCGACACAATTATATTTATCTAAGGAAAATTATTATTGTTTTTTAATTAAAGATAAATGTGATACGAGTCTTTTTTTTCTTTTTTTGCAGATGTATTTACAACGTTTTGGCTACATGGACCAAACAAAAGGAAATTCGGCTTCTCTCTTAACAGAAGATTCCGTTATTAATTCCATTAAAGACTTCCAACGTTTTGCTGGTCTTAACGAAACAGGTGAGAACATAGTATTTGGGGTTCTGAACCAACGATTAAAGGGGAAAAATCTTCATATAGACATAATTATTCGGTGTTTCAGCTATCAGAATCAACGTATGCGTTTACCGACACTTATTTATTGAATAATACAAATATAATTCATCATATAAGTTTATTAACATCATCAATATTGAAACACAACAAATTATTCAAAATTTCTCTAGGTAATCTTACCATACCATTGATAATTAAACACACAATAAAATAATTGAGCAGAAGTGCAATAGAAACTCGTTTATCCAGATTTGATGGAACAGATCCACTCTGAATAGACGGAAATCCGGAAAAATCGCGTTGCTGTATGAGATATAAAAAATTGCAGTTAAAATATTTTATTTACGCAACATAATATAAAAATAAACCAATGTAGTAAATTCGAAAAAAAGGAAATAAATTTGAAATTAATATTTTTTCAACCGGATTCCGGAATTCCGATTAATCCGGATCGTTTATTCCAAATTATGTTTAAAAAATTGAAATAAACAATCCGGAATTCTGGATGATCGAAATTTGGATAAACAAGTTTCTAGTGTGCAAATATTATACAAAGTAACTTTTTTATGCCATTAAATGCTTTTAATCGTAACCAAGCTAGTGTATTAAGTTAGTCTCTGTTTCTAAAATCATTAAAAGAACCAATTTACTTTCACTTGCTATAGATTGAAATCTGTTTTTCAAAAAATTTCATTCTTCTCTGCTGAATAATTTCGCATTAGAATGATTGGATATAATTTATCAATGTTTCAAAATCCAAGCATAATTAATTTAAACATAAAATAGACTGTATATTTGCATTTCTCACATAAAGAATTGTAGATAAAAACATTAATTTCCTAATTTTTTCTTTAAGTTAGCATAAATATTTTCTCAGACTTTATTGTACGTAAGAAGATACAAATAATAATAATGAGAAAATTTATCATTGAAAGATGCCAAGATTTCAGAGATTACGGAGGATCGGGATCATGACCTGTACTTTAATCTGATCCGATTTCGGGGAATTTCTACTTGAAATTTGAATTACTTCCTGAAAAATTTTGTGTAAAAAAGAAATGAGAAATTTTATCTGTAAATAATCAATTTGCTACATAAACAAACACAACCGCTGCTGGCAAGAAACGTTTATTATGTAACTTAGTGAATCATCCAGCGTTAGACCGGGGAAATAAAACTTCATAGAGTGCAAAGAGTTTGATTCTTAGATTCTGTGAAGTTCATTTATGCTTAGAGAGGCTCATTAATTTAATTTGTTTTAGGATCAAAATAACCAATTAAAAGCTTAAGTTTAAATAAACAGTTTTTTGAAAAATATGAGAAATTAATTATCCTTACCATCTACTTTAAATTCCAATTTTTTACGGACTTATTTGGTAAAATTGAATATACGTCATCACCTCTTGAAATTTTATATATGACGTTTTTATAATATTAAGTGCATTTTTATCGAAAATTTGCAGTTTTTCTTTAGTGCACTCTTTAAAGATAACTTTATGTTATTCTTTGTTGAAAAGTACTTTCGTATTCTAAATTGGGAAAATGTTTAAATGTCTACAATAATTGTATGTCAATCACTGAGATCCTTTTAATGCTAACGCTATTACATAAATGAGAATCGTCGTGCTCACATAGAGATGCGACCCAATTCGGAAAACGCTCTTTTATAATTTTAGGTATTTCTTTATATAAAAACAAACGACTACAGAAAAAATTCAGGCGATTATTAAAACTAAAAGATTGGCGAATGGTTGATTTTTGTAGAAAAAACATATATATGTATATATATTCCGAGAAAATTACGATATTTAAATAAACAGAGTGACATTTACTTGGCATGTTCTCAGAAACAATATACGAGTTCTCTTGAAAAAAAAGAAAAAAGTTCGACTGCGGTTCAAGGTAACAGTCTTATTTTAAGTTGATTTAAATTTAAACAAAAATCACTTCAGTTATCATTCATTTGCCTGTTTCAGTAACCTTCGTTGTTTCAAATATTTAAATTTTCAATAAATAATACACAAAATTTAATCGACGTCTTCACTTTTCTATTTCAAAAATAATCTGATGAATCTCGTTCTATCGACCTTCATTTATTCATTTTTCTCTTTCGGTTGAGTAGACGAAAAAATAATATATCACGTGACGCCGTGCACCATTTTTATTTCGCTACGTAGTCTAATTGATTTTCATCGTCCTTTTTCACTTGACACACTTTCTGCCAGTAAGCAATGAAAGGCCACACATGGTTGGGTCGTGTAATGCGGTAAACATCCCCGCTGGTGGGATGGAGGAACGATAGGAGGTACAGTATACGCAGATTACATACAACTCTAAAGTTTGTCGAATTGGAATTCTCCCGAGCACAATCAACTTTATAAGTTGTCATGGAATAATTAATTCTGATATCCTCTGTTATCACTATTCATTTCTTTCTCTTTCAGAATAATTATGAGTGAGAAAGAGTTAGGATTTGATTTTTCAGTTTTCAAAAAGGATTTTCAGAAAGATTGGAAGAATTATTCTTCGAATAATTTTAATAGATTGAAGAGCAGAATTAACTCAAACTGAATTAAAACTAATTAAATAAAGATCGATCCTATAATATCTTTTTCGTTATTCTGATTAATAAATTGAAAATAGTTGGGATCGAATCGTTACTATTTCTTCAATTTTGATTATTTCCAATTTTTAACAAAGAAAACAGAAAAGGTGTCCATAATTTCAACTCATTTCTTGTTACATTAATTATGTCGAACTGATTCAATCAGGGCTGGATTATTCACTAGGCACAAGAGACATGTTCCTAAGGACCCCCGACAATAGG
>WUQG02427868.1:0-14579 GCA_011317285.2 Androctonus mauritanicus | reverse complement strand
TAATATTTTTGTGTGGGGCGGGCGAGGGTTTTTTTTTGTGTGTGTGTGTGTGTGTGTGTGTGTGTGTGTGTGTGTGTGTGTGTGTGTGTGTGTGTGTGTGTTCTGTTAGAAGTAAGTCGTTCTTTTAATTTTTTTTTTTTGAAGAATGTGTCATTGTTAGTTTTTTATTAAGTTTTTATCGAGTTCATGTAGCCTATATAGCAGTTCTCTGAAGACAGCTGAAGAATGTCATCGTCGAATGACTACAAAATGCATTCTGTCTCCTGTAAAAAAGGAGAACTGTTCAAAAATCATAATTATATAGCCTATAATATAAATAAAAATATAACTGTAAATTATATTTAAATTAATCTTAAAATAAAGTATGTTTATAATGACTTGACCAAAGCGTTTTTTTTTTTTTTTTTGACGCCTTAAAAAACTAGTGATGAGAATTAAAAAAGGAAAAACCAGTACATAAAAAATATCACCATCTAAAGATAATTGATAAGTATTGATATTTCTTTTATATTTAGTTAGATGTATTATATACAATATATTTTTTCAAATTTAATTCTTATTTATAATCTTTCACAAAGTTATATTTAAGAAATTCATTCAAAATTTAAAAAAAGTCCGAAAAAAATTGCAAGAGTATATATTATATTTATTATATTTGTTATAATAATTTTGACGAGCTATCAACAAATAATTTTTTCTGCGAATACTTAATGAATGCATATAAAATATTTCAGATTATTCAATATAACAAATTTACGAACAAAATTATTACAAGACAGCAGAATTTTTCGAAATATTATATTAATAGAATCTGATTGTAGAAAATTTGATTTTCGCCAATAGTAAAAAAATATTCTTTGATTGTATAAATTTTACATTCAATTTAAAATATTCTTAACCAGAAAAGAGATCTGCGAGAATATATTCCATTTCATACTGCCAGAGATTTAGAAAACAAAATATGAATTGAAAATGAATCTAGAAACATATCAATGGAAATTTTTAAATGAGTCATGTAATTTAGTTGAGTTTAAAATAGTTTTTCTTTTATTGATAGAGACAAGTACAGTAATAACAATACATTTAATACAATCAATAATATTTTGGAATCTGTCAAATATCTTATTACAAATATAACCAGAATGCATATAGCGTATATATATATATATGCATTATGATTTTATTTCGTAATAAGAAAAATGACAGAGGCAAGTAATATAACAGATTTAATATAATAATAGGTAAGTTGAAATCTGTCATACTGAACGTAAATAACACTTGCAGTTAATTTTTCAGATAAGCTAAATTAAATAACAACAACAGAGTGATGGATAAAAAAAAAATTTGATTCGAAATCCCAGGAAATTCAAAATGACATCTATTTTATGGGAATTAAATCGATCAAAGGATAGGAAAATTAATGTGGTTAAAAATGATATAAATAATAGAAAATATGACACATGCTGGAAATGTAATATGAAATACTTATGGATTAATAAAGAAGAAAACATATATGGAACTAATTTGTCAAAATAGAATTGTCGAAACGAAGAAATTGATCCTATCAGTACATTAAAATAATAACAGAATACTAATGGCTTTCTTACTTTGATATTTCTAACAAGCTAAATATCAGTTCTATTAATTTTTATTCGAAATTTTAATATCTACTATTAGATACTGTCGAAATATTTTCAAAAAAGTAGCCTACCAATTAGCTACATAAATTTGTCTGCATAAAACAAAATCTACTTCTGTTGAATGTATTTTCATGAATTTGATATTGTAGTTTTTCATAGAAATTTATCTGGAAAATTCAATTTTGACGAAATCGAATTATTACAACAGTTTTTGAGTAGAAATACAATTTGAAGCGATTTGATTTTGTATCCTATAATAAGTATAGCACGCTGGAATCATCATTTCATAGAACTCAAAAGGACATCCTTAGATAATTTTTGCTAGTGACAAAACATTGCTGATAACTTTTCCACATTTGAATATATTTACACGGATATATTATATTAGGATTTATTCATATTATTTTCGGAATATTTCCGAGATTAATTTTTTTATAATTTTGAAAATATTTCACAAAAGGAAATTTGACACATTATATTTAAATATTTGTAAAACTTTAAAATGACAAATTTTCGAAATACTGTACATATAATTAAGCTAAAGAATGCAATTCTTATCTTGATACACTAAAGCAATTTCCACATTTGGAACAAATCTCCTAAATCTGGCATCCAGATTTTAGAAAATTCCGATTTTTTAAAATGCTGCTAGAATCTATGCTATCGAAGAATTAACGGATCTATTATAGGATAAAATAAAAAAGTTATTTCATTATTTAAAAACGTAGATGATGGAAATCTGGCTGCATAGTTGAATAGCTTAACACAAACTGCAATTATAGAACAGATATAACCAGTTTTTCTGTTGAGAGCTAAATTTAAATGAAAAATAACTTTGCAGATAATTAAGAAAAATTTTTTTATAAAATAATTATATATCAATAAAACACCAACTATGATAAAATTTTTTTGCAGAAATTTGAATTTGCTGGTGTTTTTGTTTCATTTTTAGTATTGTCACATAGACCACGTGAACACTTACAGAGCGTCACAGGACCGGCTAAACCTGATAAGCAGAAGATGCACCGCATCGGGGCACCTTTGGAAGGAGGGCGTCAAAATTATAATTTTCTCAATATTGTAAGGGCGCTGAGTAGAAAGCTGCATCGGGGTACCAGGACCTCTAGAGCCGATACTAGAGGGCCACATCTGCAGACCACAATTCGAGCATGCTTATTATAAAATATTGTTATGGAAATTATTTTGTAACCAAAGTCAGTATTTTGATTATTTATGCCGTAGAATCATAAGTGATATAGGCTATTTACGGAGAGTCATCTCAAAAACACTACTCGTGATGGAAAGTGGAGTAAAATTAGATAGAATAATGTTATTCATTTTTTTTTTTTTTCTCGTTATTCCAGTATCCCTTATGAGTCACAATACTGGTGATGGGTGAATTTGATATCAGTCAGATGAAGAATTAATCCAATTATTGTTATTTTAATATGCTGCCAAATCTCAAAAAATATCGTTGACAGTGGCTACTTCAGAGCCTATCACGGCTAAGCCAAAATTCGTAATGGGATCAACGGATCCAGCTGAACTCTTCTAGAAAAAATCTGTAGATTTGGAAACAGGAATAGAACCCAAATACTTTACCAAATGGTCATATGACAGATATTTGTAATGGAATCAACCAGAAGATTGAAGGATGGCGCTAACTGAACTGAGATGCGATTCTCTTAAAAAATATTGATGTGTGAGATTAGGAATTAAACTCGGCAGATAGTTTCAGATAGTAAGCGACTGTTTACCAGATATCCATCAGTTCTATCTTTCATTTTTATATAACTTAATATCAACAATTTATATTGATATCCTCGTTGGATAAGTTGTGTGGAAAAAAATCGGTTTTCCATCCCAAATTTGAATCCTGTTTCATTCTTTGAAAAATTTATACGGGGACTCTGGTCAATTTGTGACAGGGGCTAAATTCACATCGTTATTTAGTAACCAATATGGTGGAAAGTGATGTCATCTACTAACAAAAAAAATCAGCCTACTAAAAATTAATGCCGAATATTTTATAAATATTATATTGAATTTATTTTAAGTGAATATTGAAATTATTTATAGAAATAAATATTTTATTAAGATGCAAAATTGCATGATCATCATAAAATCTATACTATTTTTAAATTTTAAAATACAACTATTAAACAGGTATTTTAAAATATAATGTGTGTAGAAAAGAACTTATATTCTAAGTTTAACAATATTCCTACTTAAAAAGTTATAAATCAACCATGTTTATTTTCACAAATTGTCAGATTAAAATAATAAAAGAATTCATAATTAAAATAATATGCATTAATATCTATTTTAATTTAAACTTTACAAATGAATACAAAATATACGTGCAATTTCAAAATATTGAATTAAAAAGTAATTTATAATCCGGAATTATTTTTACTTTGAACTGTAGATTTAAAGTTTTCCTTTTTTTCTTTATACGGTATCTTTCAAATCAGTCTGAAGCAACTAAGCAGATAAAATAACTTTTTTAATTAAAAGTTGTTACAAGAGTAAAAAGATTGAAGTCTATATAATAATTTCAATAAAGTATAAAATAATTTATGTATTTTAAATAAATGAATTATGTTTTTCACAATAAAGTAAATAACAACACTGTATATAATTTTTAAATTAAAAACAATAAAAATCACAACACTAACTGTGATTGCATCCAAATAAAATTAATTGCATTAATGGTTCATTCGATTCGCTTCTGAATGAAAAGAAGTCATTTAATTTAATAAGAACTCCAACGAAGTCAGCAAATGAAATATTATTGTAGTACTTCTTAATTTTTACATTTATATAACAAATAGACAGGAATGATTTATTTGAGTCATGATCATAATCATGAAAGGTTCGTAGACTAGACATCTGCAATTATGTTATTAAATGCATGAATTTGAGTGAATTTATACCGATTCTTTCATGAATTGATTCTTTTTTCAGTTATTGTATCAATAGTAGCATATCGATAAAACTGTCGATTATGAAATGTACATTCATCATAATGATAAATCACAATTCTGCAACGATCGACAATGATATCAATAATTGAAAAAAATTAAATTAAATAAAAAAAAAAATAAGCATATCGTCAGATGCTCTTACAAAATTTTGAAAGATCAACGAAATAAATACGAAATTATCCTGACCAGCAAACCAGCATCTGGGCATCCATTCTAAATAATCCAAATGAAATGCTGAATCAATGATGATTGAATGATAATTAATTTATAAAAAATGTACCGGTGTGATGTGTGATAAGAATCTAAAGATCCCTATGAAAAATTTTCAATAGCACTCATGGTTTAATTATAAATTCTTTATGCAAAAGTAATAACAATCTCAATAGAAAGAAAAAAAAAAGAATTATGATTATTACGACTTTATTGTTGTATATTTAAGCAAACATTCACAAGTTAGAGCAATTTATTAATAAAATGTTAATTTCTAATGAATTTTAAAATTTTAGGTGCAAAATGTTTTCCAAATAACGAATTGTGAAAAATGTATTTGTTAAATATTTGCATCATTAAACTATGATTTATAAGAATAAAATTTTATGAAAAAACATAATAGGATAGAGTAATTAGATTAACTTTCTTGTATACAAAATATCAATGGATACAGAAGCGGAGTAGAACTCGCGACCAGACAATTTTACGTGATCTACGTCCGCTAATGCTGATTTTAAAAAATTAAAACCGTATTTTTATATTAACTTTTATAATGATGATGATGATGATAATTACTCAATACAAGCAACATAGTAAGAAAGTTTCTCAGCACAGAGACAGACAATTAGTTAAAACACATATAGTAATTTAGTCTCCGATTTAAAAGCATTTTCCAAACATTTTAATCTCATAAATTTGTATTTAATGATCTATCTGTATGTTTAAAATAGTAAATTAGATGCAATTAAATTATTTTTGTTTTTCTAAAATTTATATGGTAAGAAATGTTAAAAAGATTTATAACTTTTTTAAATTTGAATTTAAATTAAAATTTCTACAATGAATTTGAATTGTGACCAAAATTTTTTCATCTCCCTTATGTCAGAGACAACTATATTATGAAAAACATTATATATATTAAAATAAACCAAAATGAAAAATAAAATAAATATATATCTGTATCTTGGAGGTATATGACACTAATCCAATTTTTTTAAATTAGACATAGTATCATATGCCTCTGAGGTACAGATATATATATAATGCTTATAGACTATGAATGTACATATCTGTGTATGTATGTCATTCAAATTTGTGTACTTTTCTAATACCTAGAAAGACAACAATCTAAATATAAAAAGACCACTGAACTGTATTGCAAAAATCAATCAAGAAAACGAATAAAATTTTCCATGTTTAGTTTATGGAAATTTTTAAAAATTATTACTGGTATTTCTCAATCATTTGGTGTTTTATGTGGAGAAAAATATTTCTTCATATACTGGTTGAAAAAATTATACTCAAAAGGGAGTCAAGAAAAGAAGCAATCTCAAATTTGATAAATTTTTAATGTTTATCCTATTTTGACAGAAATAAATATCTACGGATTTTGGAGGCTATAGATTATGAATCTGATGATAGCTTTTCAAATTCATAATGATGGATCCAATATGGTAGCCCAAAATTTAATATTTTAATTTAGTCTGATTTTGTTATATTGTTGGCTAGATTGGCCACCTGAAAATAGTATGGTTTTTAACACAGATCTGAGATCAAATTTAATTCCTATCCTTGAAAAGTATTTGGTAATGTAAGCCCAGGCTGTTGATGATTATCATCAATGATCTGCTTCCCACTGATGTGAACAATATATGGCAGGGCCTCAATTTGCCCATTTAATAATCAACAGATTAAAAAATAGTATAATTTAGTGACAAAAAAAATACAGTGACCAAGCTGCCATAAATATTTGAATTTCATTAAGAGACATGACTCACCTTTGTTGTAGACAGATTTATGTACTTGTACAAAGCATAAAATACATACAATCCTAGATGTTTTCAAAATATGTTATAAACACTTAAAAATTGGTAAAACATAACTATTTTTCAATCAACATATATTATCCTCAAAAAATGGCTTCATTATTACATCAGAACTTAGGGAAAAATTCTATAATTAAAATATAATTAATAATGTTCATTATTATAATTCAAATAATAATATAGATTGAGTATCCCCAATCCAAAATTCTGAAATATTCCAAAATCCATAACTTTTGTTTTCACAATGGAATCTTTTGGGGTAGTAATAGTAGAAAGGGAGCTTTCCATAGCCCTAATACTGCAACCACCAATGATCTATTGTGCACCCCAACAGGATCATTCCATAAGAAGTCCCATCTTAATCATGAAAGACAGTATGTTCTTCAATGGGACTGTAAAAAGATCTTCTGGTGCAGGAAAATGCACTTAAGATCATACCCTTAGCCCTGAAAGGGCTACACATTCACACAAAATGTAAAGAGGAGTTTCATCTCCTCCTTGATATCCTTTACAATTGGGACTATTAACAATCCCAATTAAGTGACGATGCTTTCTAAAGTGACAGTGCCCCATGAGGAATCTGTGATAATCCTAGTTTCATTTTTATGCAAAGGAAAAGGGAAAAATGCAAAGAATTTTGGAATAAAACTTTGATCACTGTTCATGCTATAAATGACAATACAATAGTGCACATGCAGCCATAGCACACTGTCATGATTTAGTAAACCATCAAATATTGTCAGTAAAAGATGTCCTTATTTTCTGTTGTGTTGTTTATATGACATTAAAAATGTTAAAAAACTTTATAGTATAATCTTATGGGTAACAGTGATAGGATGCTTTTAAAGATAATAAATAAATATTCAGTTGAATCCACTTAATTGAACATTGATTAATTGGGACAGCAGCTTAATTGCGCCAAATCTCAAAGAACGGAAATTAAACTAACAAACTAATACATAATTTAAATGCTTAATTAGGACAACATTGGTTTAATGGGATAGTAGCAGAAAAGGAATTTAGCAATTTTTGACATATTTTAGGGATTGTTTGAAAGTATGTCAACATTACATGCACTATTATTCGGCAACACTAGTATGATGCGAATCAATTATCTATTGTCATGTGTCTGGCAAATATGCATCCGCTTAAAAGTTTACTGTTACTATATACTATACCTAGTGATATTCATTTACAGTGCTGATTTTATTTAAAATTTTTAAATCTTTGCTAAGATGTCAAGAAATGATTTTACATTTTCAAGTAAAATTGCTTTGTTAGATAAAATTAAAAGCCAATCATTTAATACAAGCCATCATAAACTTGCCGATATAACTGGTGTACCAAAATCTACCATAGCACGTCTCCTACAACAAGAAAATGAGGAGTGGGCATTATAGAAAGAAATTCCAGGAACATCCAAAAGAAAGCATGATGGAAAGAATCCAGAAGTCAAAGAAGCATTAGATCAATGGTTTTCTATAATTAGAGGGCAAGGTGTGATTATCAGTGGCCCAGTGTTGAAGACAAAGTCAGAGGAGATCGCTAAAAAGCTAATGATTAGGTACCAATTTTAATAAAGCATTAAAATAGGTATCTACGGTAATTATTATTTTTTTTACACATTTATTTACCTACATATTACATATTTTATTTTAGAATTTATTATTAATTTGTTTAATTGGGGCAGTTGCTTAATTAGGCCAAAATGGATTAGTCCCAACATGTCTCAATTAAGCAGAATCGACTGTATTTGCATTCTTTGTTGCATTTATATTCTTGTTTTTATGTCAAATGAAAAGGAATTTTTCTGAAAGTATAAAATTTTTTCTTACTTTTGTTTAACTCCACTATATCATGTATTACAAAATTTGAAATACAGGTAGTCCTTGATTTATAACTATTCATACTTAAAAAAGTGAGATAAATTCTATGCAATTCCATGGGTTCAAGTCTCTGACTCAATGGTGTGATATATAGAAAGCAATATTTTTTGTGTCTGGTTCTAGTAATTTTGTGTTCATTATGTTTTTTAAGGTAATGTATAGTATAATAGTGAGAAATTCATAAATTTTGGACATTTACAACTTACAATTGTTCTGACTTACAATGGAAGGGTTTGAACCAGACATCTTTGTAAGACAAAGATACCATCTGTATTCTCAGCTTCAACATTTTAAATTAGAAATATGCAACTTATATTAAAATCACAGAAGAAACAATTGCCAATTTTATCTAATATGAAAAACCATATTAAAGGATTAGCAGGTATTCTTAATTGTTACAATTTAGGTAATAAACATGAAAAATATTGTACACTGAAAGATACTTTAACGAATGATTAAAAATGGTACAGTACAGGAGGAAAAAAAATGGAAAACAGAATTTGTTTATTTTAACTGTATTCACTCCAGTTGAGATAGGTAAGTATAGGCATACAAATTTAAGAAATAAGAAAAAACTCAAAATACATCTCACAACTTATAACAAATTAGAATATACCATTTTAATTTTCTTTCAAATATTTATTCTAATAGAAAATTTAATAAAATCAGAAATTGACTTTGGCATGAAATAAAATCAAAATCAATCATAATAGAAGCAGGATGTTTTCTTTTGTTATATTTAGTTGTAATCACACATGGTTATGTTATATTATACTTTAATATATATTTTTTCATAATGTATTGAAATTAATATATATTTTTTCATATAACTATTCTTCATTATCTATTTTGTATTTTGATAGAAATTACAATGTTTTGGATGAATATTATTCAGTAATATACAAATTTAATATAGAATACAAAATACAATATAGAATTACAGATGATAAGCTATCTTAATTCCTCTTCAATGTTCACATTTCATTTCCCATATGAATAACCAATTGGAAAACTGAATGTACACAAATAATCATTGAAGTTCTCTGCAAGTGCAAAAAAGGGAAAATTTTCTATAAATTGTTATTAAGGAAGAACAGACAGTTTTCTAAACAAACATGCACATCTTGATTCTATGTTCTGAAGCATGCATTCCCTTATTTCTAGTAGTATGTCTACTGAAAAGTATGAATGAAAAACTCAAGTCTAATTTATCACAAAATGAAAATTAAAATGATATTAAAAATATCAAAGTGAAGTGATAAATATGACTGATATTAATTATTTCACATTTTATGTATATAAGTCTACATAAATATACTTCCAGTCATTCTATCAAATAAAAATCGCATTTTAGGTATTCTCTTCTTTATTGGAGCTTACAATCTTATGCATAATATCCTTTTCTCATACAGTTATATCAAGTCCTCTTGATCTTTCTTTTTCTCTGAACTTTTGAATTCTGTTGTTGACAGTAATGATCCTAAAATTTTAATTTTAAGGAAGCAGAAGTATCATTAACCTTTTCTCCAATTTCTCAAAGTTCTTGGGCTATATTTTTTATCTTAGTGATATGTGACAATATTGAATTATTTGAATTCATTTTATATTGATAATATCTTTCATGTATTGGGTTGACAACTAGGTTCCTGCCATTTTTTTAAAATTTTTTAAAAGTTTATTTTTCAATAAAAATTAACAATTAATTACTCAATAATGTATTCTCTCTTGTTGTTTACAACTTCTTCCCAACGTTCAACAAAACATCCTCTTTCGAATGATTTCAAACATTATGCCAAAAACATTTAATGTCATGCGGAATGTTAAAATTTAAAAAAAACGGCAGGAACTTAGTTGCCAATCTAATAATTTTTTTTTTGGACTTTTGACAATAAATAGAATCTAATTTCCTGAGTATTTAAGCTGAAGATACAATGTTTAATCATCATTATTTGTGATAATTCCATGAATAATGTAAACATTAACTTCCAGCATTGTTTGGAAGTAATATAAACATTAACTTTCAAACAATGCTAGACATTAATGTAAACATTGCAATAGCATTGCATTTGTTCTACTTATCATGTTTTCTTCCAGCTTCCATTGATTTTTGTTCAGAACCATTGATTGACTTTATTCTTAGGCCACACTTCATTTGAATTTCTGTTGGTAGCAATATCTTCCATTAAACTTAGAGATGCTATTCATGTCCAGTTTATTTGAAATTATTTAAATTAGAAATCATACTTACAAATTCATATATTCATATGTAACTTGTTTTAACAAAATGCTTTAGAGTTGTAGTAAATGATGAATGGCTTAAATTTTGAAGTTGATTCAACTAGTCTATTCTCACTCTCAGCTTTCCAGTTTTACAAGTTTCCTGGGCTTATAATCTGTTATAAATTTAGGTAATAAAACAGTAAAAACACTTGTACACTAATAATAAATTGCTTTATATGAATACAAGCATTACAAAATTGTATCCATCAATGGTTATTGAAAGATTAACTAACAAGAGGCAGGAAACCAAAAAAAGACGAGAAGAGTGTTTATTATATTATGAATCTGAGATTATTATATTACGAATCTGTTTATTATATTATGAATCTGAGATTCACTATATTCTATTATATTATGAATCTGAGATTCATAATATAATAGAATATAGTGGAGACTTCTTTTAAATTTAGTTATTTATTATGCAAATAATGTATTATTAACTTATATATTACTGTTAACTAAATGTATATGTGATTTATAAGCTATTTCAAACTTTAAATCATAAATAGCTACTGAAAGAATTTTTGTGGTTTTTTTTTAAATCTGTTCGATTAATGGAAGCTGAAAATGATTTGTAAGAAATCAAAAGCGGTCCTTCAAATAAAGTTGTTATTTATATTTTACATTTTTTCCTGCCATAGTGCTCGGTAACTGTAGTGTATTAACTTTTGGCTGTGTATGTTTTCACCACTGTTAGCTATAAATCTTAATATCATTATCAATGGTTATAGATTATGCCAATAACATTAAAATCAGTAATACATCTTATGAAGAATGTTAGAGAAATATCATAATCATAACTGAATGGCTTAAGACTATAAATTTTAAAATTAATGTTGATAAAATGACAAATCAAATATTCTTTATTAAATCATCATCATGAGTCTGATTTTCCTTTTCTGCTTTTCCATAAAAATTTGTAAGTAACATTTGATTATAAGCTATCTTTCACACAATGCATTGATATTATATCTGGTAAAATTAATAAAATTAAATCCTTTACTTGGCACTATTCATGGAACATCCATAGTGTTACTGCTTTATGTGTTTGTTTCCATGCAAACACTATCAGCCATATAAAATATTGCATATCAGTTTATGGTGCAATAGCTAAGTCCTATACTGATTCTCTTAATTCTAAATTTAATTGCTACCTTTTTAATAAATTATTGAACTTTCTCTCTGTACTACTGTTCACTCAAGACTGAAATTTCTAAATATATATGAGTTTTACAAAATTTTAAAAAATTATGTACAAGTGAGTTTAATGTTAAAATGAAACTTTTTAACTTAACTTTAAATGTTGAAAAAATACATTAAAACTTAAAATTTAAAAAAGTTAAACTACATACTGTATTACATATGTTTTTCCTATGTTTTTCCTTGTTAATTAAACTTCTTAAAATTAAGAAGTTTAATTAACAATGATGGGCAAATACAAATGTGAAAGGGAGAGTCAGAGTTGGTAGAAAGACTTATGGGATAAGTTTTGGTTTTACTTTTGTATTCATTCTACTTTCTATTTTGTAAGATAATGTAGTGTATAGTATAACAAACTGTTCCTTTGTTGTAAAAGTTTCTCTAATTTTTCTTGGATTTTATGTATAAGTGCAATGAAACGACTCTGGGGATGATTTAAAAATAATAACATACAAATAAAAATAAAAGCATAAAAATGCGAAAACATATAAATAAAAAACATGCAAGTGGAATGATTTTACATGCAAAATCGAAAGAGTGTACAAAACAAAACATACAAGGGTGAAAAAGTAGAAGTGAGAAACCTATAAATGGGGTTCTATTGTATATCCAGATTAGTCTTAAATAATTCATTTGCTATTAATATTCTAATCAGAAATCTCAGATCTAATGAATTTTTTAATATCCCAAGGACTAGAATTTTGAAGAATCAGCAAATTTTCATGTTTCTTGTGGCAAAATCTATAACAACTTTTATTCACAGTAATATTTTTATTATGTTTTATCATTCATATGGATTTTTATGGGAGTATTACAGCTATGTTTATCTTACATATTCAATATATTTATTTATTTATTTCAAAAGAGATATAAATATACATTTCTAATCAATATTTTAGCATATGTTTATGATGTAAATGTTTTTATCTTGTATACAGTTTTAAAAAATTGAATTATGGAAAATTGTGAATCTAAAAACATTATAATTTTCATTTCTATATATAATAAAAAATTAATGCTTGAAATAAATTTCTAGAAATTTTTCAAAAATAATGGAAGAAATTCTTAGATTATAAAAACACTTTCAACTCTATAGCTGACTTTTTAATTTTTGGAACAAGTAAACTTTAAAATAAGTAAACCATTTTTTCTCGAATTTGATTATGCAATCTCACTAACAAATTATGCTAAATTAAATTTAGTTAATAAAAAATAAATCATAGATTATGTTCAGTAAATAATCTATATATGTTTCTATATATGTTCCTATATATTTAAAAGCAATACTCAAAAACTTGAAACTAATAAAAGCTGTATTTTGGAGAGATAAATAAGTGAAAAATTATCTCATTTTTTCAGATAATATTCTTTCCTAGAAATTTCAATATTTATACTATTATTAAATTGTATTTAAAAGACATGTAGTTGTTATTATTATGTATTTTTAAAAAGTACATAATAATACTATATAAACTAATATAATAATATTTTTTTCAAAAATAAAAATAAGAAATGAATATAAAATACAAAAAGATATTATTATTTATGGCAGGAAAACTATATAAAAGAAATTTTGAGTTAATGTTTGTATATATATATATATATATATATTTATTTTTCTTTTTTAAATTTATTATAAAAGAATTAGCATAATGATTGATGCTTCGTAATATATATATATTCTAAATATTTACATATGAATTTAACCACTAAGGGAGTTTGTGCTTGTTAGGGTATTTGGATTATGTGGTTAATCCCCTATGTAATTGATGAATTAAGATTATATAAATATTCTATTGATGCTTAAATTTATAAATTCGCTTACTGAGAACGAGAGAAATTTCAAAAATATTTTGAGAATAATAAGTATTTATAGATTCTAAATAAACATATTTTGTAATAAATTTACTCTTTCAATTCACTGAAAAACATTCAATAGCTTATTATGTTCTTCATGCTGCCAAAAAAGAATGTCATTGATATTATACTGGATACTACTTAAATCTTCAAGAATTCTATACATCATCTTTTGGAAGAATTCAGTTACTGTTGAAATTCCAAAAGTTGATTGTTTGAATTTGCATTTCTTAAATAGTATGATAAATATGATCAATAATTGTAATCCAATTTAAATAATTGAAATCCATGACATTCATCAAGTTTTGAAAAGAATTTTTGTTTAGAAAAGGCCTTCTAAAGATTTCCTGTTATTGGGATTGGATGGATTTAGTAATGTGTAAATTGATTTAATTTCATAAAAGCATTGCAAATTCAAACAATGCCATGAGGTCCCAATACATAAATCTATTAATTCACTGATTCCTAGTCATACACTATTGATTCAATCATAATATTTATAACAGTTAACATTGATATTACATGTTTATCTGAAAATAACATTACTGTGTAAAAATTTAAAAGATATATATTCTAAAGAAATGAAAAAGATCATTGTGCAGAATGGCATGACAGAATAGAGATGATTAAACTGTTTTGAATTTCTATATAATGAACAAAGTTCATATTGTGATGTCTAAGAATATATGAGGG
>WUQG02427857.1:0-14581 GCA_011317285.2 Androctonus mauritanicus | reverse complement strand
TGAAGAAGAACGATGAAAGGGAGACATTACTGTTGATGTGTGCGCTTAATATCTGAATATAAACTGTATTCTTCTACAATTGAATCAGACAAACGAGATGAAAGAGAGAGGAAGTCTGCATTCTCACGCAATTCATCAAATGATGTACACGTGTTTGTGTTCGCACTGTTTCCAACTCCAATATTGGAGTTAATGTCGAATAAGAGCACGTTTCTCCACTAATGGTACAAAACGGTCGATTTTACTTAGCGTTGACAGCTGAAGAATTTAGCAAAATCTTTAGTTGCAATTATGAATTATAATCCATATTCCAATAATTAATCAACTATCCGTGTTATATTCTATCAGTATTAATAATATTTATCGTTCTGACTTGATAAAATTCTCCACTTTCATATGATTCTCTCAATTTTGTTATTACTTATAATTACTATTTCTCATTACTCTAATTAGTGTATTAATTGATTTTTTTTTTAATTTTTAAAATTTTATAAGTAATTCTAAGAAAAATGACTGTATTTAGTACAAAGATTTATAATAAATATAAAAGTTTAATAATTATTGCATATTTCATATAATTTAAAGGCTTTAATATTTTAATTGCAACACTTGACGCATCAAACTTCAGTATATTGATGCTGATGATAGATTTATCACGCTTTTTCTGCAATCATATATGAATACATCGAATCAAGCTTTGATAAACTTTCACATTTTTAGTGTTAGAGAAATGTTCTTATTTTTTTGTAGCTAAAAATAAATTTCTCTTTTAAATGCATCACTTCCTTTACAAACGTGATTTTCTACTGCACAATCCCTTTAATCTTGGAATTATTTATTTTATTTATTGATTAAAAAACACTCTACATAAAAACGGGTGACCTCCATAAAACAAAACAAAAAAACACAAGAGATATAAATAAAAATGATGATAAGAACCTAATCGAAACTATAATGTAAACACCATTGAGAACCGACAGTCTGTAAGATCTGTTGTATGTTTTAGATGCAACAGATTTTTAGTTATAGAAAAAATAAAATAAAAATTTCGTGCCATATAATTTAATTTTTCTTTCTCATATTTGCATAAAATCTTCCAAATCCTATTTAGAAACTATTTTAAGATGATTTTATTATTTATTTTTTTAAAATAATTTATTCAATTAAAAGATAGTTCATGCAGAATTTTATGAGAGAAATGCGTCAACATTAATGCGATAATTTTATTTCTTATAAATTGATTGCAAAAGTGCAAAATTTTAAACATTTTCAAAAATTTTTTAAAGTGCTTCAACTTTATATTAAATGATGTAAACTGAATTACCATAAGCATTATTTTTATTTTTTTTTTTTCCGTAGCAAATATGCGGTATAATTTTTTTATTATTTTATAAAAAAATATATATAAAAGTTCAAATTTGCTAATAAGTTATGTATTTCATGAATATTTATAATTTACTTTCTTTCTAAACTTTGAAAAATAGCAAATTGGTGTTTATAAATAATTTTAGAGTATTAATTTGCGTATTAATAAATATACATAATTTAATTAAACATTTCTAAGAAAAATGACTGTATATAAATCGTTAATTTAAAATAATTTAAAAAGTTTAATAAATATTAAACGGTTAATTTAATTTAAAGGATTTAATATCAATATCATATCTGTAACGTTAGATCTCACGAAAAGTTATTAATAGAGTGCATTTTTTAATGCATTTGTATTTAATTATTTTCTGTTTAAATCATAACTTATTAATCTATTTTTATTGAAAACTAAAATATTTCTTGAACGTAATTTTAAATATTTAATTGGCAGATGAATATAATAATAAAAGCATATATTGTTTTTAATATCTACTTTTATATCATTGAGTTCAGATCATTATTGAATATTTTATAGATAAGTTGCCTTTCAATAATATTCTTCAATAGTTTGGAAACTTCTTTAATTATTTAAAAAAAAAAAAAAACTTTAATATTCGAATAGTTTATTTTTTGGAAAAAAAATTGTTAATAATCTTTATGATCAGTTTAATGGAATTTTAACGAATGCAATATTAAAAAACTTAAAAATTTCATCAGTATTTGTCTAAACAGTAAATTTTTCTAAATAAAATTAAATAAATTAAAGAGATTGAAGATATCTAATAATAAATTTTACTGATTGCAATCTGGAAAAACTTCAAGAGAAATCAACACCATTAGATAAATTGCATTTAGAAGAAAATATGCAATTTATCTCATTATAAGTATGTGCTTTCAATCATAAAAATCAATAATTTTCAATATAAAATCTAATTTTAAAATTGAAAATTACTATTTACTTTTTCTGTTACTTCTGAATGAATGTTTCAAAGCGAATAATTCACGAGTACTCAGAATATACTGGATTTAATTATTTTTTATTGTTAATATGGAAACATTTGTAGTTAATTATGTTATCAATTTCGAAAAATTTCGATATTTTCATGAAATATTTGATGTATCTGTGGATCAGCATACACTTGAATTCTTTATGAGAGATGCTATAAACAGATAAATTGTAGAATATGTCATTCCTTAGAAATTAATTTTATTGTTTAACTCAAACAGCTTAAGCAATTAAATTTCTTACTTTTTATAGTAACTCTAACTGTAATTAAAGGATATATCAGTTAGATCAAAAATCATAAAGTTTTCATTCACTAGATCAAATCGAACAGAATCAAATTAAAAAATTTAAAATTTTTTTTCGAAATTTGCATCATGTTTGTGTTGATTTGTATTATTTAGCTTCAAAACAAACTAAAATTCAAGAAGCAAAATAAATATTTGCATATTAACAGCATAAAAATCAGTTAAAACTTGACGAAGCTGAGATGACGGGTTAAATAATTTTCATGGTCAACACTTTAGGAAAGAATTTTAAAATTCAGAATTTTTAGATATTAAAATTGTACCAGTGACCAAAACACATTTACATGATAATAACTCACGCTTCAGAATCTTAAATTTATATTCAAACGTCTTTTTTTTTTTTTATATGTTACAAGTAGAGATAACTTCAGAAAAGAAGGAATATTTTTAATTTTCTTGAAGGAAAAAAATAAAAAACACACAGTTGTAAGAAACTAAGTGCTATGAAATTTAAATTATGGTAAAAAAAATTATTTATAAAAGAAATTTGAGATGAAAAACATTTATAATTACCAAATTATCGATCTATAAAATAAAAGAAAATTGAAACTTGTGAAGTGAATAATAGATGCATGAAGTTCTCATATTCTTTAATTATAGTAATTGAATGGACGTAATCATCTGGATAATGACTGTTATTAAAATAGAAAAAAACTGTAAGAATATTTTTAAAGTAGTTAAATACAGTATCTCTAAAATAAGGATTCTTTTGCGGTTGTACATTTGCGAATGAATTAATCCGTAAATAATGATTTTAAAGTTTTCCATGTTTGCTATATAGACTAACTTTCGTGATAAATTTCTACAGTGAGAAAATAATTATATCAAAGAGATTTACGTTTAAATGCAAATAATCATTCCTTTTTTAACAAAGAGTATTTAATTATTAGTGATAACAGAATGATTTTCTCGTAAAAGTTGCAAAAGTAAAAACACATTCGAGAAATTTTCATATAAATTCCGAAGTCTTAAGAGATTTTTATTTATGGTTGGCATTGACATAAACAATTGTTACGTAAATGTCTTCAGGTATCTACAGATGATTTTTCTATGAACAGTTCACACGCTTTATCATTGTCATCCGAGAGATAGATTGAAGAAGATCCGAATGAAAAATGCATGAAAAAATGATGATTAATATTTACAGAAGTGAGATTAAGAAGTAGGAAAAAAACTGTAAACTTACTTTGCTACTTTTATAACAAAAAAGTATCAAAAGAAGGAAATTAGCTAAGTTTTCTTACTTGCAGTTGAATTTATTTATCTTTTCTGGATTTTGATTGCTTCTAATTAAATTACTAAGAGTTTTCTAAGTACACGAATTGCTGTAACTTTCAGAGTTTCGATTTATAATTTAGAGAAAGATAAAGTCTTCTGTAGTTCAATTTTCTATAGAAAATAAATCTTCTAATATATATGTGGTGGTTTATCTGCTTCAAAGTGATATACTTCATACGATTACTAATGGAGTATTCTACTATAAATTTCGAAAATTATATGATGATTTGAAATAAAAAAAGAGCTAAAAATATATTTTCTTTACAATATACAGTTGTGTTTAAAGAAGAAACGTTCAATGAAAATACAACCTAAGCAAAATTTTTCTTCTTTTCAAACTAGAAACTCATCAAAAACCGAAGTATTGGCAATCAATAGAGAAAAATGTTTTACTTTCAAAACGTTAAAACGTTTTCTGAATTTGCTATTTTCTTTTAGAATATTGGCATCGAAGCAAGTCTAAATTTCAGACAAAACTATATAAGATATTCATTAAAAATCAGAAATATTGCTTTCTATAACTTATATAAAACTCATATCTCCAGAAACATGTCTGTTGGAGTTATGACTGTGTTTGAATGTATATTCTTTTATGTTTAACATGAGAAACGTGATTTTTGTACGTCTGTAGGAATTAAATATTAAATTTAATTATGATTAAAATTAATTTTTTTCGTTGTTAATCTACATCAATCCAGAATTTCTCTCCTGATCTTCATAGAAACGCATAATTACATTTCTCCAAACTTTGAAGATGGCTTAAGTAACTACATAACGCAATGTAATGTTTAATCCAATTTAAGTCGAAATTATATATTTCAATTCTTCTCCTTCATCGGTTCCTTTCTGTTATTCTTCTCTAATTCTCAAGTAATATTCCTGTTCATCATTTACTAGCAAATTTTAATTCTATTCTGTGATTCATTTAATTCATATTAAAAACGTAGAAAATAATATAAATTTATCATTGCATAAATTTCCTTTTTAATTATTTTATTTGAGTAAAGAATATATAATAAAAATAATTCTTCGTGTTAAGATAATTTATTATACATCTAAGAAACGTGCCTTAACATCAAAGGAAGACATTACTTATTCTTCTGCTTTTCAAATTTAATTTTGAAATATAAAAAAAAGGGGAAGAAATCCTTTGAATATTCAATAGTTCTGTGAAAAATAGAAAAGTTTTAATTAACAAAAACCGGAATTTTGAAAACATATCACAAATCATTCATATAGATCTGTTATTGTGAACGAGATTCTTCGTAATTAATCATTTATAAAAGGAAACTTCTGCAATAATAAATATACTGTATTTGCAAATAAAAAATTTTCTGTATGCAAAATTCAAATCGAAGTTATATAAGTTATTATTTTCTAACATTTTTTTTTTTTTTTTTTTTTACAAAATTTCGCTATATTCATTCATTTTATCCGTCTGTTTGTCTGTAAAAAAATATTTCGAAAAATAAATGCCATAGAGTATTCAAAGTTTATAGAGTTATACTTAGAAATTTTGTTAATTTTAAACATGCTATGTTTTCACTTTACAAGATGGCGAAGGCGCCATCTTGTAAAGTGGCGAAGGTACCATCTTCATATAAAATATTTTTACTTGACTTTAACACTGTTCACACGCGACAATAGTTACAATTTAATGTTTTGAATGCCACAGTTCTTGCTTAGAATAGCATTATAAGCAAGAACTGTGACATTCAAAACATTAAAATGTAACTATTGTCGCATGTGAACTGTGTTAAAGTCAAGTAAAAATATTTTATATGAATTAAATAATTTTTATGAGTAATATACTTTTATGAGTAATTATAATGCGTAATATAATGTTTGGCCATATGTCTGTAAAACATATAAAAAAATGAAGCGTTGAATATTATAATATTATGATCATTAACTTTGTTTTGTAAAGTATAAATAGAGTTTCTATGTGCTCCCGTTGCAAGATGGTGATACTCGAAATTAAAAAAAAAAAAAAATTCTGTATTTTTGAAACTATGTACAATATATCTTACATGAAAGATATTATAATGATTTAAGATGTTTTTTCTGTAAAAAATGACTAAAATGATATTTGTCAACAATAAAAACTTCACTTAAATTTTTCATCCAGATTCTCTTCTCTTCCACCATTCTTTTTTTTTTTTTTTTTTTTTGTATCTTGAAAAATTTCTATCGAGAATTTTTTAAATTTATATAAGCTTAAAAAAATTAAAGAAAACAATATTTTCACTTAATAAATTCTCTTAAATAAAAAAAAAATTAATATCGGAATACATATTTTATAAATTGGAAATTATTACTAAATTGAAAATTTAGCAATTTTGCAAAGAAAAAAATCAATGAATTTTTTAAAATGATTTTTGATAATAGAATTTTTTATCAGTCATAAAAGCAATATAAAAAAATATTAAAGAATAGGTTAAGTCGTCGCAATTCTTCATGTTCTTTAAAAAATATAAATAAATAAAAGAGTATACTAAACAAGAGAGAATAAATATAGTCCAGTTTCCATATCGTCTTCTTGAATTAAATATTATTTTATCAATTGTATAAAGTATGAAAATATTTTATGCTAAATCTATACATCAATGTTAAATACATGTATCAGTGATGCAGGTAAATCGTAAATAAATATTTAATAGTCGGCTATTATGCCAAAACGAGAAGATTTCAAAGGAGAGAAGAAAATTTTTTTATCAACAATTTCTTGGAAATTTTTTTGCTGATATTAAATAAGAAAAAAAAAATATATATATAGATGGAAGGTTTCTTATCAAGAAGAAACAGTTAGAGTGCTGCATCGAAAATTTAATTTTTCTTGCTAAGGTAATAAAAAAAATCTATAGCAATAAACACAAGTTGCTATCTTCTTCGCGCGGTTCTAAAAATTTTTCTGAGAAGAAAAATGTCTTCCTTTTTTTATTATTTTTAACATTTAAAAATATTGTATTAATCCGGAATGATTTTTAAACAGAAATAATTATTGAAGAGTGGTAAGTATAGCATATTTTCCGATATAAATCATATTGACTTCCATAGATTAAGCTCTTGAGTAGTGGAAGATATTAAACTTTCAAAATTTAATATCTTTGTATCTTTGAATTTGGTAACTGGAATACATAGACTATATATATATTCTTGTAGCGAATTTTTTTGAAGTTTTTTTTTTATTAATATACCTTAACTAACGCGAATACATGAATATAATTAAAGCGCAAATCATATTACTACTTTCGCGAATATAATTTTCGATAATATGCTAATAAATATGTAAATAAAAAATTATATCTTTATGCGAATTACTTGTAAATTTTTCGACGATACCTTTTTTTTTTCTTTAATTTGTAAATAAATTTAAAATTTTTATCAAAAATGCAAGCGCTATAAAAAAATTAAAAACAAAAATTTGAATCGATGACGTTATCTCTTGTCCATTGTTACGCTACCTAACAATGGATTGTAAACATGCAAACGGAGATGTTATTAATAATAACGCATTAATACTTAACATAATTGAATTTTTTTTTATTACATATTTTTATATCATGCAAATATAATTATTAAAAATTCATAAATTCATAAATCAGTACTTTTAAATTCAATTTCGTCTACTCTAAGTAGCATGTAAAGTATTGATCGAGTTCTTTATACATAAAAAAAAAAATTTAATATTTTCGCTAGTACTTCATAATGAAAAATTTTTCGACAAAATTGATCAAAATATAAATATCCTTAATATTTAGAAGTATAATATAGTTTAATTGTGTAAACTTTATAGTTAACTATGTTATAAGCGTAAATGATATTTATTAACTTCTTTTTGTAATTAATTTTAATTAATGATAATAATAATTTAATTATTCGTTAGTGATTTAAATATTTAATGTAGCATTTGTGAATAGAGTGGATTTTATGGTAATTATATTAATTTTCTAAAATTAGATGAACGTAAAAGTTAGTTTTGGATTTATTAGCGTAATATTAATCCAACCGAAGAATAATAGCAATCAAAAATTACAGTTTATGAAGTATCAGTTATATCGAACTTAACGAAAATCTAGAAGGACGTTTTCGGTATTTTCTGAATTATTTAGCTAAATATTTTGCTGATCACCTTAAACAACTTGGACTGTCGCAATAAATCCAATTTCTGAATTAGTTTCTACACGAAACAATTAAACAGACACGTGATTTTCACACGTTTCTTGATGCAAACCATTATAGAATAATAACAACTAATTAAACAATGTTGTAACCTTTGTAAAATATATAAAGCAAGGTATTGTGATGTAACAAGTGTTGATTCATCAAATATTGATGATTTGTTTGTTATAGTTACTGGTTCGAACCACGTAAACAACTATTTGCTGCAGGCATCGAATCAACAGATTAGTGTAAACAGAAAATAAAGGAATTATTCATTATTTCGTTATAACAAAACCGAATAAATCTTTTAATAGCATTTATATCAACTAATTCTATTTAACAATTAGAATAATTCCCGCCTAGAATGTCTTTATAGCAAATTTTATATTCCCAAAAAAGTCATCACATCTCCATCCTTCGTTTATCATTTCATGAGGAATTTTTCATGCTTTTCACTAATTTTTCAGTTATAAAAATGCATTAATATGCTTTATTTTGATTTAAATATTGCATTTATGAGTTCTCAAAGTTTGTATCACTGTTAATGGTGATATTAAGATAGAATCATTACATTAAGTAAGTTGCGATGCATCATTATTATATGATATTATAGTAATTAAATTTATTCTATCAGATTAAACATAAAATAATAAAAAAATAAAAAAAGAGCTTCATAAATTTGTGAAATATTTTATGAAGTTGAAGAAAAGCAATCATTTTTACCATGTTAACTAAAAACTATTTATATTTAAAGTAATTTAGATACAAATATGCAACTGAGTCTACAGAATGTTTATAATTTTATAGAAATATTTTTGCAAACCATTACAAAAATTTGTTTTAGAAATCATCTGTAAAACACAGAAAACTTTCAAAATTTATGAACTCTTATTAATACTACTAATTTTTTTTCAATTTAATGGTGAAAAAATCTTTTAATCTTTAATAGTGAGCATGAAAAATCTTTAAAAATATTCATGTAAGAATATGTTGTTATAAAAAATATTCAGAATAATTTTCAATGGCTAAAATTGTTGCTTATAGAAATAAGATCAGAAGTGGAATAATTAAATATTAAGAATTTGATTTTTTTTTTAATTTTTGTGAACTTATTTACAACGATTTTGCATTTTTTCAGACGTCGTTTACAGTGATAATGCATTAAACTTTCAGTAAAAGACTAACTGTTTTATTAGCAGGAATCCTATAAAGCTTTATTTTCTCCTAAGGCTTCTTAAATAAATAAATCTTAGCGGTTTAGCTTCTCTTCTTCGAGGTCGTAAAAGAATAATGCTAATTGTTACAGGATATTATCGCCATTTTGAGTTCCTCTACAATTCTCTTCGGATCAAGTTTTATGGCAATAGTTTGGCCAACTTATTTTTAATCTTTATGAACCAAAAAAAAAAAAACAATAGATATTGCTACTCTAAAAGCAAAAAATAAATTCTTGTTTTAATCAAAAAAAATATTTTTTTTTAATTTTAAGTAAAATATCAAAAGATTAGTTTTACAGTTATATATCATAAAATCAAAGATATTCTTTCTTCTTTTAGCTATTTGACTACAAATAAAACATGGAAATAATACAGAAGACAGTTATGAAAGTTTTAGCAAAAGAAGGAAAGAACTGTATTTTTTTTTTTTCTTTAATAAAAAAAATTCCTGTAAAAATAACTTGAAGTTAATTGAATGGAAATAACAAACAGTTCTTGTTGACTGTGCATTTGGATAAAACAGAATGGTTAAAGTATCTTTTGCTATTTTGTGTTTACTTGTTTGTAATCGGTCCTTTTCTCTGTACCATTCAATAAAGACTTGTATAAACAATAACAGTTTTGATTATTTACTTAAAAATCGATTTTATCTAATTTTTAAAATTCTTTTTATACTCCAAAATAATTTTTATACAAGAAATTATTACTTATATGCTGCTGACTTTAAAAAATAAGAAAAAATTTCAAGTATATTGAAGAATTTTTAATAGCAATGCAACATAAAGAATACAAAAATGCTTTTATTAAACAACTTAGAAAATCCTCTTAACTGAATTTATAATACGTAAAGTAAACAAAAGAGAATGTTCTATTGATAAAAAAAACTGTGAATATTAATTAATTTCCGATAAAAATTGTAGGAATTAAAAGATTAATTATTTATTTATCAGAAATCTCCTGAAGGACGTTTTCACTGTATGACTATGCCGTTATTGTAAAGAAAACAGCTTTACAGGCGCAAGAGCTTAACTTGTATTAATTGGAATCGCAGGGGGACCAGTTTCTACTTGTTATACAAACTCTTAACAGACATTAAAGATTAGTTTTATACTAATTCTCTATACAACATTATCTAGTGAAAAAAATGAAAAGTTCTAAATAATTAATTTGGAGAATTGCAACTTTTGTAAACAAACTTAATTTAATTTTAAACATGTTTTTAGCTAAATAACTGGATGTTATCGCGTACATTATGCAGTTTTTTCGATCAATACGTGTAATTCTATTGTTAGAATTTACAGAACATCGATGATCACTGAAAGCAATGCTCTCCAACATCTTTAAAATTGTTTCGTTTAATGATAACTGCATAATTTAAAAAATTAAAATAATAAAACACTCGTAAATAAGTAAAACTTATGATAAATGACATTATTAACTCCTTATAAACGTTTTAAAAATTAATATAACATCGCAGGAAATTCAAAAATGCAAACAGCTATTTTGCCAGAATTAATTCTAACATATTTTAATGAAAGAAAATTTTAGTATATAATATTTATTAGTGGAACCAGTGTTCTGCATACTTAAGAGCAGAAAGATAAATATTTGATAAATTTTCATCTTTAATATTAAATCTGAAATTGTTTAAACAGCATCATCATTCATAAATATATTTTTTTCCACTGTGTCTGCGTAAGTCGATAAAGGAATTCAAGAACTTTGTAAGTATCGTCAAAACAGTTATAATTTACGTTATACCTAATTAAAATATTGTGTGACTGGTTGCAGATGCTGAATTATATCACATATAACTCATTTATTACTATTAAATCTTCTTAATTAAAATATAATGCATCATACGATACTATATTTATTCATTATATAAAACGTCTCTTAATTTTTTTTTTTATTTGTTAATTGAAATTTATGATATTTAATTAAATTAATTAAAATTAAAAAAAAAATAGATATGTACATTTTTTCCAGTTAAAAATGCATATTATTAATTTTAGAAAATTCTTCAAAAAAATTTAATTGTCTCCAAAGTTATATTTTTAGATAGATAAATTTTAATTTTTCGATGCAATAATTTTTATGAATAAATTAAATTTTAATTTTTAAAAATTCGAACAGAAATTTAGAATAGAATTAAATTTATATAATTATTTTTTAAATTAAAAAAAAAAATTATTTTGCGTTAGGTAAACATTAAAATAAAAATTAAGAAAATTTTCTACGTTATTCGAAATATTTTTCTATTAGAAATGACGAAAAAACTCAATTATTTTTTTTAAATTTTGAATTAAATCCTTTCGTATTGTTGGTTAAATAGCCATTTGTTACGTCATGAACAATATTGTGTGTCAATTATTATATTCATATTCATTTTTCTTCGGGCATATCATTGCATTGTTGTTCAAGGCCAATTGCTGCATATGGAATCTGTCGCGTTTCATAACACATTATTACTAAACAGTTTATTGTTTCGTAAGCATATCGCTAATTGTTACGTCATAAATGGTTGAAGATAAGCTATAAAATATTCCATTAATTAAACAAATCAGTTCAAAAATAATGAAATTTTAAAAATACGATAAAAAATGAATTTAATGAAAAAATAATAATATTTTATATTATTAATTTTGATAAAAGTTTATTTATTATTGGTGAAAATATCCTGTGTTGCTTAGATATTTTTTCAAACAGTTCCAGTTGTTTAAACACATATTGAGAAATTGCTTAGAGAATCCGGATTTCTCCTTGATCTCGTATATAAATTTCTCTATCCAAAAGAGAAAATTTTGTTGCAGTATCTTAAACTTGTGTTTAAAATAATCAATCGAAAAAAAAACAATTTTCGAATTTCCTAAATTAGACTGCAAAGTAGATATTTTGCAATATTTTGTAAGCAATAAAACAAAAATTATATTCTACGATCGAAAGGAAATAAATATTTATACTAAATTCCATATTAATGTATGCAAAAAAAGTTTTCTTGCTAAGTAAACTTGAATCAGTAATATAGTCAAACCCCGATAAGACGTCACCATTCGTTTGAGGCGATTTTGGCGGCTAATCGGGATTGGCGGTTTATGGAAAACGCGTGTAGTATAATAATGAAAATGAACTCCGAATTTATTAAATTTAATAAAATACAGTACGTTTATATTTAGCATCCAAAGTTAACATTTCTAACAAAAATCTGTACACTTTATAGTATAATATACGTACCGTAAATGTGCAGTACTATATAGAAAACATGTCCATTTGCTGTTCTGATCTTCTACTTTTAAGTTCTCTGTAAAACATAATGTACATGTTGTACACTGCTTATTTGTACAGTATCTTTATTTCTCGGTACGCAACAAACGATGGAAACGATCTGGTTCTTATCATCTTAAATTTTCTACAAACTAGGTGTGAATTCAGTCTTAAAGAGAGACATGATTAACCGTTAACTCCATCTCTCCCACCTGCCGGTTACAAATGAATCCAGAGAGCTTTTAATACTGTATATACAATACTGATTAACTTCGGGATGTAAGTCACCTTACATGTAAATTAACGAGGACAAATACAATCCCAAAAGGAATATTTGTTTAGACGTTTCTACTGGCAGATGGCGGATGGCGTTTTATCGGGGTTTGCCTATTCAATTAACATAGAAAAGATCCGTTCCGCCAAATTTCTTGGCAGTCAACCAGGGTGGCGGTTTAACGGGGGGCGTTTTGTCGGAATTTGATTGTATTAGGTTCATTCCAAAAGTAATGTCGTTTTTATACTGTATGTGGTTACCATTCTTGGTTAAATTCATGTTTAGGCAAGTTGAGACAAGTTCGGACTTGTCTCAACTTGCCTAAACGTGAATTTTTATAATTTTCACAACATTGGAAAAGTGTTATTGATTCAAATGAAGAATATATATTTGATTAAACAGCAAGTGATTTATATTTTATATCTTTTCAAACTTTAATGTTACAAAACGACATTATTTTTGGAATGTCCTGAAAAATTGCATTGTTTTCTGTTCTCTGAATGCTTTTAGAATTTTTATCGAATTTCCATATTAATATTTTATTATTTCTTCTACGAATACGATCAGATACTCTTGTAAGTTGTCATAAAAAAACTGGAAGAAAAATTAATTTTTGTATCTTTTAATATTTTTAATATCGTACTGATTACTTTTGCTATAAAATTTAATTCAATCTTCCGTTAAAAATAAAGATAAGAATTAATAGTAGGAACGTGTACATGTGAAGTAATTTATCATTTTATTCGCGTTAGAAAATTAAATATTTAACTTTTTATTCGAGAAAATTTATCGTTTCCGCAAAAGTTTTAGATTGCAAACTACGATAAGAGCATATAAGACAGTTTAGAAGAGAATACATAATAAATTAAATCTGTGATAGTTCAAAACTTAGAGACAACAACAGAATTATAACCGAAAAAAAATTATAAAGTTTGTTTTTTTATTGTTATAGTAATAACTGCTGCAGAATTTTAATGGTTCATCGAGTCTGAAAGTTATTTTGTTCACGAATTAATACGGATAAGTTAGAGGTAGACATAAATGGCAAATAGAAGTCCAGGTACAAACTAACCTGTACTTACCTAGTCGTTTATATCGAACAAAGCACGTAACAGATTGGAAGAAGATAATAAGAGACGGTCTCCATAGCGACCGACGTTCATAGTTGTTAATGTGTTCATCAGATCTATTAAACAGCTCGGCAGAGAAGTTCGAAATCTTCCAGAATTACAAACCACTTCCGTTCGATGTTAACAGTCTTAATTATTTTAATAGAAATTTAATAATCATCGCAGATAATAGACATTTGTAATGCTAATGTTCTTATCTGTCTTATCCGGATGGTAGAAGTGATAAGTAATTACTTCATCTTGTTGACATTACCGAAATAATTCGCCAATGATTCGTTTCGCATTAAACATTCTTGAATAATTTTATTTTAAAGATAATTGATTATAACTCGTAAAACTTCTCGAATAATTATCTCTTTTAACATTCAAATTTTTGAAGAGTTAACGTCAAAAAATCACGTCAGTAAATCGTTACCGCCATCGGAAACGGAGAAGTGTCACGAATAAAATTAGTTCGTGAGTAGTAAATCACGCGTGTGTGTGTGTTTTATTATTATTATTATTTCTTTATTGATTGCGATATAAATCGCAATTAAGAAGAACTTTTTTTAAGTAAATCGAATTAAGATAATGCG
>WUQG02427846.1:0-14581 GCA_011317285.2 Androctonus mauritanicus | reverse complement strand
GACGTCATAAATGGAGAGTGACGACGAGTTACATAACCTGACTGCGGGAAACTATCGCATCAAGGTCATCCAAAACAACCGTTACTTGACAAAGTCATTACTTCGTTTTAACCCTGAAATTTTGTTAAGGTAATGCTTTCTCTTTTGACGCAATATTACAATTTGAAAATTCTAAAGGATCTTTAAAACAATTCACTTCTTCCGTTTTATATATATATATATATATATAATTACACAGAGTATATTTTAGAAACATATATATTTTGCATTTAATATATATCATGGATTTTCTGATCATCAATGCAGAGTAATAAATATTTTTTTAATAAAGCGAATTTTACGAGTAAAGGCTTTACTTTTAATTATTTAAGAAAATGCAGATGGCCTTTACGAATGAATGAAGCCATTGAATTAAGTGATATGTGCAATTAATAAGAATATTTTTTTCTTTTTTAATAGTTACTATTAGATTTCCTATCTCCTTAATCGAAACCCGATATTATGCTAAACTAGTTTATGGTATCTATGAAAGAAGACTAATTTCCGGTGGTATCTGTTTCGAATAAAACGTTTCCCCGGAAGTTGTGTCACTTATAATTGATCAAGAAGATCGATCGTTTTTCCCTCTCTGTTTTACATCGAATGAAAACTGTAAAGGCAGGGTGTTGTTATTTGATATATAAAACATTTAAAAATTGGTTTACCACTATACAAAAAAACATACTGTCGCTTGTAATATCGTTTAATTTTGAGAGGCCTTAGGTCGGTTTATCCACCTTGCTCATGTGTCTTGAGGAGAAACGTATGCGTATTCTAGAACGGATATCGGCCAATGACCAGTACGGGAAATTCTTTATTCCCGCAGCTGGTTCGTTTAACCGTTACTGATTTGTCATCAAGGACACGGTAAATTCATTCACCTTTTTAAACTGGCAAGCAAAATTAAAATATCTTCTTTGGTATTCTATCCTCGTTTGTCACATCATAGAGATTCTGCGTAAATGAGTTATTTAAAGTTCTCCTTCTTTCTCAATGAAGTTGATCTAATTATTTACAGAAAAATGGTTTGTTTACAAACACCGAATTCCTTACTGCGAGGTTGGCACACCGAAACATATTTTTGTCCCAGTGAATGTCCTATAAGAACATCCAAAAATAAAGATTCGCGGAGAGTTCTACTCGAATAAATAACGTGGAATGTGGCTTGAGCCCGATTTTCCACCACTCTGTGGTCCATATCACCTGACATGTATATCAAGTGCTTTTTGTGAAATGTAATAAATCAAAAAGAAGAGAATGTAACCAAAATGTTTAAATGGAATTGTTTGCTACGCATTTATTTCTTCGATTCTGGTATTTCTTACCTGGCGTCAATTGTAGCTAACGCATGACGTCAACTTTTGTGACGTGTTCGCTAACAGTCTTTTGTTCCAAGAGACACAAGGAGGGAGATCATGTGTCAAGCTATTAAACATTACATAAGTGCTTCCTGCAAGTGGAGGGTGTTATTCACACATCACACGCTGTAGTGATTCAGGGTGAATACATACACGATTAGTTATTCTCCTCTCTCTTGGTTGAATCAATATAAAAATTATATAATTTTTTCAAAATGCTCATCCGCAAAATAAATTCAATAAAAATCTCTACTTTAATAAACTAAATAATAAAATTTTATGAGATTAGAATTTTAATTTCATTGAGCTATATAAATATAGAAAACTTTGATTTTCTCTTAACATATAGATTTTCTAATAATTTTCCAATAAAATATTTTGAATAATCTATTGTTTCATTTATAACGATTACATTTTTTATTTTAACGACTTTTTGGAAATATTAAATTTGTCCTTCACAGATTAATTTCTGCTGCACTTAATTTGATGATGAGAAATTAAGGGCAATTTATCAAATTTTAACACGGTAGTCAAATTAAACATAAGTTATCTCATTATGCAAATTTTGGAAATAAATGTGTCATAACCTGATTAGTTTGCGCTTTGGATGTTGAATTTGTAGTTCAATAGATCCACGTTTTATGCAACTCTTAATGAAATGTGCCCAAGGTATTCTTCATCCGATGCAACAGTGAGCCAATGAACTTATCAAGGTCTCACCAAGTACTTATCGGTGTCAAGCTATAAGGCATTCTCTCGTAAGTGATAGGTCCAGGGAAGTAATTCCCTTCACAGATAGAATTTAATGATTACTTAAAGAGGTCCACATTGTATCAGTTGTTAGACGTTTTCTGGACTGATAGATCTAGATTTATTATACACAATACATAATGGATTTTTCTCATACTTCATTTAAGAGACCCCAGCAGGAGAACCGTAGTTATTAACTCCAATCTAATTTCGTACCATAAAACTGGTACGAAACAGGTGATAAAGCTAAACATCAACCGGCGGTTAATTAGTACTGAAAACGTCACGTGCTGGAAAGAGATCTCGCAGAAGGGGACCTCGTACGTGGGTTTGCAGCCCCGGAGTCATTTGCCACCGAGTCCGGTGATTTGTGGGCTGTCAGGGGCTGAGTTACGGGTTTGACCTCGAAGGGGCCGAGATGGGTGCCTGATAAGCACTCTGTAGCCCTGGCAATATCCCCTGCCAGCTGTTGGCATTCTATGACATCTTTATTACGAGCTCGTTCTATTCACTTCGAGTCATAGAGATTCTGCTTTGCTACCGGGCTAACTGCAGGTCCCAGAGATACGCAGGTACAAGATACATATGATCGATAATGGAAATTTCACCTAGTGTTTCTCTAGCAATTCTCAATCTTTGATTATTCGATAAGTCATCTGAGAGAATGAAATCTTTGCATTATTTTTTTAGATGTTAATATAACCAAATGCAATATCTGAAATGTCTGATTTTAATTTAACCGTTTTAAATAGATTTATCACAGGTTACAGAATTATTATATTATTGTAAACGAATCAGAATGGAAGGAGTTTGAAACCATACGTGAAATGCATTTTTTCGTATTAAAGTTTTACTGTGTAACTGGATTTTATCCTGTTTTTCTAAGCTTGTTTTTTAAAGGTAAATGACCTCAATCTGAATTATCCATTATATTTTAAATGCGCTGAAATTCTTAGTGTTATTTCATCTAGTATATTATAATATTCGGAACAAACGGTTCGGTAAGTAAAATTCGATATCTCATATGATACTTTAAAACATTTTTTCTGTTTTTTGTCATCCCATAAAGAACAATGACCTGATATATTAACGGAAATCTAATTATGTTTCTCTAATTTAAAACTTAATGTCACGGAGAGCGTTTTGGTTAACTAGCAATGTATATGAAACATAATGAAATTCGATATGCATTTCAGTTTTCTTCTGTTGGTTTAAACTATTACATTAAAGTCTGTAAATCTTCTATCGTCATTCTGCTGTACAGTTTTCTCTTTTCTTTCTATTATTTTGATAGTTCAAAATAAATTTGGTTATATTATAAAGATATGAATTATCCATTTTTATTAATTAGTTAATTATAAACAAGTTGTTAAAATCAGTTATAGTTTTTGGAACAATTTCTGTTACTGATAGCACACGCTAAAATAAGAGGTGTGAGCGTTTAACTGAATTTAGATACTGTTTGTTGCCAGCAGTAAGGTGATTTTTTCGCTATTTGAACTGAATTTTACCTATTATTAGATTCAAAAATAATAAAAGTTTTGGTGTTAGAAAGGAATAATTATATAATATTTCCAATCTTATTTCTTGATTATTTATAGTTTTATATAATTAAAATTTGATATAACGTCCAAATCTAAATAATAATTTGTATAAAAAAATAATAATTTAATAAAGAAAATGAAACTAAGTCATTTGTTATTATTTTACATCGAAATTGTTAAAAGATTTTAATTATTATAAAACAAAATTCTCAATCTCAATCTAAACAAAAATACTAACTCCTTTACTCAATATTATGTCACTTAAAATGCAGGATACTTCAAAATACAATTTATATACGCCATTTTGAAAATTATTTTAAAAAATGCTTTAAAATTATTTACTGATTTATTTAATTAGAGTTAAATGAATTATAAATTCACTTTTTCAAAATAAAACATATACCATCTAAATTTAGATGAAAATACATTACTATTCTAATTTTATCAATAATATAAACTAATGATATATCGATTTGAAATAAATTATTTTTACAAACATTTGCGGTTTTTGTAACATTTTAAAAAATAAGTTGCTTTAATTGACTTTCATTAGAAAAGCCGAAACAACAAGAAATTTAATTTTGAATAAATTAATATCTGAATTACTGAAAACCGAAATTCATGATATATGAAAATTCTCATGCCAAAAAATTGAACTATTTTTATATTTTATTATACAATGCATTAATTCTGAAATATAGCAATGTGCTTTATCTTAAACAACTTATCTTTCGGAACTTTCTAACACTTTATATCATAAAGAGAAAAAGTATTATTTAAAATTTGTTAAAAAACTTATAGACATTATAATTTAAATTAGTCAAAAAATAAGTCGTTGCTTTGATTAAGATTTGCAAGACATTATTGATACCTTATTTGTCAATACATTGTGTTCATCTAATTTTATAACAGAATTTATTTTATCATTTCCATTATCATATCTACAAGAAAATAGTTTTAAGTAGAAATGATTTAAAATTTTATAGAATATGATAAACATCGATTATAACAACTGTAATATTTTTAAATAAAACATTTTTATTTAGAAATATTGATGAATATAGCTTATTATATTTTTTGAAAAAAGAAATTTCTATTTTTTAGGAAGTATTTATATTTTTTACTTTTTTTTATCAAAATATTATGAGCTTATTCCGGGTTATCAGACTTATCAAAGAATTAATTTTATTTAAAATTACATTATTATTATTTTTTACTGATGAATAAAAATTGCAAAAATAAATAATTTTAAATAAAGATCTTAAATATTAGAGTTTAATTTTATTTTATTTAAATTAATATGTGTAGTATATACTATATTAACATAAGTATAGGCGTTCTTAAAACTATAATTGTCTTCTAATAATTTAAAATACAATTATTAATACAATATAACATTATACTGTAGATATAATAAATGGTATCAATCTTTTAAAATTTTAAGCGCATATTCAAAAACATATATATTACTTAAAATTATTATTTTTAAAATTAATATTATATTTTTAATAAGTCCAATAATATATTAAGAAATATTTATAAAATTTTTTACACTTATTCTTTGCAATATATAGTACTTCATTAAGTTTATAGACAAGCATAATCAAGTATATTTTAAAGAATATACTAATAACTATCACAATTTAATTATTTGGCATTGACTGTTGGACTAAATTACATAGTATTTCAAGATACTAATTATATTTCAATCCTGGAAACTCCATAGGTGTCATTGGATTTGAAATGCAGTCACGTTCAAAAGTATATAGACTTGTCATAGATTAGTCTTTTTGGCATCAAATACGACACAAGTAGTTGTAAGAACTTTCCATTATAATTAAGAATATTTAAAGTCAATTTTAAATTTAGCATCTTGTTACAAAATATAAAATGATGATATATTATTTTGAATGTTCTGTTTAAGATATTAAGATGCAACTAACAAAATAATATAACTTACTTCAGTTAAAAGTTTTCTAAAATTAGTCGAATTTTTATTTTCATATAATATTAATTTCATTTTTCAAGAGAAAAATGTTTTAGTTTAGCGTTAATAAATGTATAATATAGTATTAATAAAAAATATTATGTTTATTATTTGTAAATATTTATTCTTTAATTTTTATACATGCCTGCTACATATAAAATTTATTGGTAAACTTATATTTTATAAATTAATTAATTAATTATTCATTAATTTGCATTCTTACAATATTCTGCATTCCGATGAATCAAAATTTATTGTAAATATTGTCGCTGCCAGATATGAATTTATCGTTTATATCTTCCACTGACATAAAAATTTATTTGATTATATTTTATTTCTTGATAAGATATTTTCTGACAAAAATTTTAAATTACAAAACTTCAAAAAGTTTTTGCAAAATTATCTTGTTTCCAACAAATTTCTATTATTCACCTATAATAAAAGATTTTTCCTAGATTTCATTAGTACTTTTCTAATTGAAAATTAAATGGTCAACAGATAGAAAACATTTTGATATTAAATTTTGAATATTTAGAACAATTAATTTTAATTTTAATTGGTTAATAAAATAAGCAATTATTTGTTAAAAGACTTTCATTCAGTTGTCACAAAAGTAAAAAATTTGTACTAAAGTACTATACTTTAGTGCAAATTTTTTGCTTTTGTTTTATATTAATAATCAGAAATTTTATGTATAACCGATATAAAGAATATGCTAAGCATGTTCATTATATCAGTTATATATAAAATTTTTGATAATTAATAATAAAATATATATTAACGTTTCTGTTATGCGAAATTTTATTAAAAAATACAAATATAATTTTCGAAACTTAATATTGAATAATACGAAAGTTAATTTATTAATGAATTAAAACTTTTAAAAATATCAAAACAAAAGCAAAAATGTCTTTATTTTGAATTTAAATAGATATTTCAAATTTTATTTATACGTTAAAATAAATTATCAGAATGCAAATAAATTAAAAGATAAAAATACGCATTCCATCGTTACTTTTATGGAAAGAGAATTTCTGTTCAAGTTTCGGAATTCTTACAATGGCTGTTATCTAATTTGCATCCACAATTTGGCAAATAAAAATTTTTTGATGTGAAGGACATGTAGTAGTTGACATTGAACTAAAGTAGTTACGAAACTTGGAAGGTGTATATACGTGCAAATATTTAACGGCAAAGAAAAAAAGGATTAAATATTTTCCAGCTGACAGATTATTTAAAGATCTGTTGCTTTAATAAATTTGAAAGAATAATTACATTGCAAAATATTTCTGAAGTTATTTAAATGAGAATTAATTTAAAAATTCTATTATAAACAGAGACAAATGTTTAAACGCTTGTCGAAACAAACGGTAATAGCTAGTTTATATTTAAAGATTATTATAAACAGATAATACCTATTTACACTTGTATTAATCGAGATCAATAGGTCTGACAGAGATAAGAACTACGATTTACTCAAGCTATATATAGGTATAGATAACTACTAATATTTGTCAAATATAAATAGATAAATGAAAGTTTATATGATTTAAAAAATAATAATAATTAAATATAATCGGAATTTTTTAAACAACCGATTCGCTTAAAACTAATATATAAATTGTTTAATGTATTTAATCAAAAATAATTAAGAATAAATGTTTTTTTTAATTCTTACAATAAAAGATTGCAAATTCGCACATAATAAAAAATGATTATGCAAGATGTTAATTTTTCATCTCTATTTTTAATAAAAAATTATTTTTTCCAATAAAAATATAGCAAAATTTAAACAATGTTTATATTCACTGATGTTTGAATATTTAAATTTTAATCAATCCTTCATTATCAAACTCTAATGTAATCAAATTTGAACTCTAGCATCACTTTTAGTTTTATAATTAATTCTCTAAATTGTTGACAGATTACTACTACGTAGAAAATAAAAATTTTATAATATTTGACTTAAGATTTTTGATATATTTATATACAGTATACTGTAATGAAAAAAGGCGCTTTAATTTCTTTGGTTAGATGTTAGTTTTCAATTGTCTATGGTTTAACGTGCTTTGAATAATCAATGGAATGTTCAATTTTCGGAAAGTTTCGGACAACATTGCCAAATTACATGACACTATTGCCTTTTTATATATGTTTTTATTTTATTGCATTAGTCAGTGATTTATTTATTGCATATTCTCTCTTTTCGGTTGAAGTATTACCTACTGTATTAAATAAACGCAGATGCTTCTTTCGTCATTATCAAATTTAATTCTGCTAAATTTTAGATTAAATTCATAAAATAATTATTTTTAATAAGTATATTTGTAATGTTCATATTAAGTTATACAAAAATTTTTAAAAAGGAATTTTAAAATGAAAAAGTAGACTATATTTGCTATCTAGAGAGATCGGCATGCATTCGAAATTCAATAGTTTACCATATTAATTACAAAAATGTTACTTTCAACTTCAAGTGAATAATAAGTTCATTTCAAGTTGAAACTTTTAAAGTTAAGTTATAACTTTAACATTTTTTTCTTTTATACTGAGTATTAAAAAATTTCTTTATTTTTAAAATTGATTTCAAAAGACTTGTCGTCATATTTTCCTCATAAATGCGAATTATATACGACTACTTTCATTACATTTTCACATAGCATTAAAAGATTTTTTGAGATTTATCATATATAAATCATACATTAATGCCAATTAATTCGAAGAAATATACAAAATATTGAAAATTTGTATATTTTAATATTGAAAATTTCTTACACTATATTTTGTATTTATCTTTGAATAGCTGTTCATGTAATTTTATTAATTTTCTAATTTGAAAATAATAATAATAATTTAATAAATTAAACATAAATAATTAACATCGAGTTATGTAATTAACGCTTAGGTTTAAAATCTAAACAATTTTATTTAAAATAGAGATTTAAAAACGAAAAAATCAATTGAATCATCTAGGAAAGTTAATTTTATCTTAATTTATAAATTCTGAAAAATAAGGCACCATAGAATACATTTTTAAAATGAAGAGTGCATTTTTTACAAATTAAAACTTTCTATTTTGATTCGTAAAAAATATAAAGTTTTTAGTAGCATACTAATTAAAAACTTTGTTATTTATTCTTTAATCTAGCATTTTAATATATCATTTTGTTATGATTTCCATCGAGCATGCAAATTGTTGTGCATTATTAAAAATAACATATTTGAAAACACAGAATTTCAGCATAGCACATTTTTATCTACAATTTATTTTTTGTTATAGATAAACAATTCCGATTTTATGATATTTTATGAAATGAAGAAAAAATACTAAATATGCTTAATTTATAAATATTTATATCTATTCAAGTTCTCTATTTTAATCATCGTTCAATGAGTTTTCTTACGATTTCTAACAAATTACAGATTCCTAAAAGATTAAGATTTATAGAAATAATAATACAGTAATATCGTAAATATAGTATTAGGCATTAGATTTAATATATTTAAATAATTTAAAGAAAATTATTGATCTTTCGTATAATTTTTGGAATACTAATTTCAACATCTAACAAGTTTAGCATAAATGACTATTACTTTAAAACATTTTATGCTTATTTTTAAACTTATAAATAATAATCATTTAAATACTGTATTAGCACATTTCATAAAATTCAAAATTTCGTGTCATTGCGATTTCATTGGATACAGTATTTCCGAAATGGTTCACATTCATTTTTCGCCATATTTATAATATAGTAGCCTACTGTATATTAATGGCAATTTTTTCTGTTTTACTTGAATTAAGTAGTATATTTTTGCTTTTCGCATTGTCTTTTTATTTCTTTTGGTGAAGTAATTGATGATTTTTCAGTTTAATAACAGTTTATATAAAATATGCTGTTGCTACAGATATTATGAATTTATAAATTTGAATGTGATCAAATCAAATAACAAGGGTATCTTAAAGCTAAATTCGAAATTTAAAACTGATTAACTGCTACGATGATTTTTAAATTTAAAACTGCATTACTATATCCACGTTTTCTTCTAAATTTTCATACGCATTCATATATGATTTCTTATATGAAGTAATAAAAAAACCGTTAGTGCCTCATCTATCTTTTAAATATATATACACATAACTGTATATCTGAATAGTTTTTTATTACTTTATCTAAATAGTTTTTTTATTTTATTACCCTGAGCAGGGAACAGGGTAAAATATATACGTTATACTATAATATAACATATACAATATATATATTTGGAAAAATAAAAAATATAATTATTTTTTTTATCTTAATCAGTATATTACCATAGACCCAATATAATCGGAAACGAGAACAATTACATCTCATTAAATCATCTTTTATTTGCGAAAAAAGTAGAACAAACAGACAAAGCACGCATTCTTATTATAGATTATTTTAAAATTATCAATATAATTCGAATAAATCTACTTGATTTTTATTTTAAATATTTAAAAACATATACTGTATCATTAAATCACAAACTGAATTTTATAACTTGAAAATGTTATAAGCTTATATTTAAAATATAAAAAATAAAAAAAATTCAAAGTTCGCAAGTAAAATATATAAAATTTGCTTTGCTCGTATAGAGTTAATAGATTATATTCATTACTTTAAGTGTTCTGTTAGACAGTCTAATAGAATAGTTAAAAGTTATTGTTCGCAAAATGAAAAATTATGCGAATTTTAAGGACTTATTTTTACAACCTATTGTCTAAGTAGATTTTTTAATATTCTATTGGAAATAATATTTTAAACTTTTCTTAAAGAACAATTTTAGAAAACTAAAATAGTATATGAATTTTTAATATACTATTCGCCATTTCTTTCGAGTTTTACAGTTAATGCTAATTTTTGAAATAAAATTTAGTTTTAAAGAGTAGGTTATATCTGTTTTGTTATGACATTAAGTTAATTATTAATTATATTAGAACAAATAATTAATAATTTTGAATTGAACTATAGTATTTGAAATATAGTATTTATCTTTTTGCTTGATATTAAATCTTAAAAAACAATAAATATTCCAGAAAATTCCCGTTAAAAGATATATATATATTACTTAAATAGCTGATGATTTTTTAGTTTATTAGAAGACTGATCCCATTTAATAGGGCAAATTTTTAAAATTGGAAAAATCGAAATGTTTAAATTTTATTAAACATTTATTTATAGGTTGCTATGCTTTAAAAATAGCATTTCACTTGTTATAATATTCTTTGTATAATTGAAATCCTAAAATGGTTCAATACATAAAAAAGTTCAGAATTAGTTCGAAGTTTCAGTCAGAAACAAATGGTTCTTCAGATGATAGACTAAAATTTATTTCAGATATATTATAAATACCATCAGCAGGATTTAGATTACATTATTATAATTCAGTACATAGCCTAGTAGGCCTAATAAAATTATACTAAGATACAAGAACATTTAACATTGAATTACTGAATACTATATACGATAGTTTATAAAACATTTGAAATATAATATTAGTATGCTAAATATAAATTTTAGTTTGGAAAAATAATACTTTATTTAAAATTATTTATATCGTAGTCATTTTGTTTAAAAATATAAATATATCCTCGTAATGATTATATAAAGATATTAATTGTTATGAAAAAAATATTTAATTATTCTTTGCAATTATTATTTATCTATTAACAATAAATATGAAAAGTAGCAATTGTATTTATAACAATAGTAAATAACACATTAAATAATTAATTGGCATTTAGAATAAAACGAAATCACAGTAACAAAAACAGTTATATTGTATTGTAGGAAAGGGGCTTTGCACAGTCTTAGCACTGCGACCATCAGTGGTACATCGTGCACCCCCAACTGGATTATTCCATAAGAAGTCCTGTTTTAATCACGAAAGACAATATCTTCTTCAATGGGATTGTAAATAGATCTTCTGGTGCAGAAAAATGCAACCCAAGATCATACCTCAGCCCTGAAAGGGCTGCACATTCACACAAAATGTGAAAGAGTTTCGTCTCCTCCCTGACATCTTCTACAATTGGGACTATCAACAATCTCAATTAAGTGAAGATGTCTTCTAAGATGACAGTGCCCTGTAAGGAGCCCTTTGATAATTCTAGCTACATTTTTATGCAATGCAAGCAGCTCTTTAGTTCTCTGTAAAGAAACACCTAAAATAAGAGCTTTTTCTTTCCTTAATCTAGGAGTAGAACCCCCCAATAGGTGAAGTGCCGAGCCGTCAACCAGTCCCTGATAACTTGCCAAAATTCATCAAATCTGATGCCCAGGGAAGGCTCAGATCCAATAAAGGAACGAGAAGCCCTTTCCTTGGCCAGCCCATCAGCAACCTTATTGTCCTCAATCCCTTTGTGCCCTGCTATCCAAACAAGTTATACTTTGTTCCTGGTAACCAGTTCCTCAATGAGGAGAGGACAATCCCATATATGCTTAGAAGTAAAGCGGGAGCTATCAAGTGCTTTTAATGCAACTTGACTATCTAGGATATAAATTTGTTTATTCAAATATCTCCTATAGCATAGATTTCTACCTAAAAGACAGTGGCAAACCATCCTAAGGAATAAGAATAAGAACAAAATAATTATTTTTATGAATTTCCATTTTTAATTATTCGATCTGAATATATTTAAAAAAATAATTAGTAGGAAAAAAATAGCATTTAAAATAAATATGTTAAAACCAAGAATAGGCCTACTAAAATCAGCTAAATATTCAATCAGCCGAATATAAAATAAAACAGCAATAACAAGTTGCTGAGAAACGATATTTTATTTTGTTATTTAATTCTAAAGGAAAAATAAAATATTTTATTTAAGTAAAAATATTTTGCTTTATTTTTCCTGTAGATTTAAAACAAAAACCTAAAGGGGAAAAACAATACCATTTCATAAGTTAAGCAATATTATTTGACTTGTTAAATAGATTATTCAGTTCCTTAAAAATAATATTTTAAGAATATGATTATTTTTAAAAAGCCGAATCAATATAAAAATTATATCCATCAAAATAATCTTATTTATTATTTTAATTAATAGTCTATAATTAATATTTTATAAGTGAAATTTTATATATTATAAATTTAATAATGTTTTAAAACAAATGATAGTTAAAAAAATATTTAATGTTTTTTTAAGAATATTTTTCCAAAATTTATATGCTGTAGTACGTTGATTTTAAGAAATATGCAATTATGAATTTATATAAAGTTTTGACGTAAACTAGGGGTGAGTAACCCGCTGTCCGCGTCGCACAAAATATTGCAAAATAAATAAGTAGGCTAAAATAAAAAAATCCTTAACCAAGAAAACGAAATATGGATTTTTTCAGCACCTTTTACAGTAAATGTAGAAAATGCATCATATGAACTTCAATTGGATATAATAGACTTGTAATTTAGATTTAAAAGATATTTTTGAAGAAAAAATTTGATATATTTTTATAAAAGTTTAATGAAAGAAAATCAATTTCTCAACTTAACGAACTATGATGCAAAAGTTCTATCGTTATTTTCTACAATTTATATACGCGAATAGTTTTTTGCAATGAGTTTAGTGAAAAGTAAAACAAAAAATCGACTAACAGATTCACGTCTCAAAAATAATTTAAAACTAACAATGACTAATACAGTATTCAATCAAATATTTCGGATATATTACATTCACATCACTTCCAGAAGTCACAGGAATATATTTATGTTAATTTATAATCATATCTGAATAAATAATTGTGATTTACCTGCATTTTGTTTTTTTTTTTTTTTCTTTTTTCTCTTGTGTGCTGCTCACGCCAGTTCGAAAATTTTAAAAGTGACCCTTACATAGAAAAAGGTTGCCCATCCTGATATAAACAATGAATTCAATTTTAGAAGAATTATCTATATTCTATATAGTATTTTGCAACATAGCGACTAAATTTTAAGGGACTATTTAATGAATCTATCTCATTCATTATAAAACAAATATAGTAATTAACTCTTGAGAGGAATAAATTAAATATAGTAAATTTTCGAAAAACGAGAGATCCCCCAACTTACGACGGGGTTGCGTTCAGAAATTTGGTCGTATATGAATCCGTCATAACTCGGAACACGATTTTCTATAGATGCAATGCTATAAATGGATGTTATATTCCCAAACTACTAGAACTCAAAATACTCAATATGTTTTTAAAAAGTAATAGCATACAGTAATGTTGAATAAATGCTGTTTATTCTTTGAAACGTGGAAATTCTATATTTCATGCTTACCACAACTTTATATAGTTAAAACTAAAGAAAATACGTTGTAAAAACAAAAATGGAATGTTTAAATTATTTTCCTGTATTTAAGTTTCTAGCGTCGACTGCATGATAAAACGATCTTTTACCACTTTGAAGGATCTGGGTTCAATTCCGAGTCTCACATATCGTTTTTTAGGAAGAGTTCAGGCTCGTTATATCTCAACTTTCAGCCTTCAGGTTGCTCTCACCCTAGATGTTGGACAATTTGTGGAAACTCTGATATTGGCCGCTGCCAAAAGTATCTGCAGCTTAATTCAAACAAACTAGCGAAATTTCTAGCAAAATATAAGAAATTATTTTAAACACTAGTTCTCAATCATTAGCTGACTATTAAATAATGGTATTCATTCCAAACTCAACTATGAACTGCTCACATCTGTGGTAGTGCCAGTAGGATTTTACAGCATGTGAATCGATGCCCGAGTTTGACTTATCAAAAATTTTTCAGAAACACGAAATTCGAATTCTATATTTCCATGCGTTTAAGATGAGGATAATGGGTCGATTCTGAACACCTAAAAAGTATGAGACCCAAAATTAAAAACCAATATGGTATGGTGGAAGAACAACACGCTTCCATACAGGTG
>WUQG02427835.1:0-14581 GCA_011317285.2 Androctonus mauritanicus | reverse complement strand
TTTATTACCAAAAAGGTAAGAATGCTGTTCAAGCAAGAAAAAAATTATGTGAAGTATATGGAGAAGATGTGTTAACAGAATGCCAGTGCAAAACTGGTTTGCAAAATTTTTTTCTGACAATTTCAATATTAAAGATGCACCAAATTCTGAAGGCCAGTTGAAGCTGATGAAGACAAAATAAAGGTATTGGTCAAAGCAAACTGCCGAACAACAACACGAGATATTGAGATTAAATTTATCAAATTCAACTGTTCATGACCATATGAAAATGACTTGGTTTCATTTCAAAGCTCGATATTTAGGTTCCACACATTCTCAAGGAAAGAGATTTGCTCCATCACATTGATATCTGTGATTTGCTGCTCAAACATCAAGAAAATGATCTGTTTCTGAAGCAAATCATAACTGCCAACGAAAAATGGATTGTTTGCAACAATGTCAAACACAAGAGATCATGGAACAGAAGAGATGAGCCAGCTCAAAGCATTTCGAAAGCAGATATTCATTAAAAAAAGCGATGCTCTCTGTTTGGTGGGATTTCAAGGGAATTATTATTTTTTGAACTTCTACAGACAATTCCAAATTAATTCACAAGTGTACTGCTACCAATTGAACAAATTGAATGATTCTATCAAACAGTAAAGACCAGAATTGATTAACAGAAAAGGTGTAGTGTTTCACTATGATAACATCTGACCTCATATAAGTTTGATGACTTGTAAGAAGCTTTTACAGCTTGGATGGGGTGTGTTACCATACCCACCATATTCACCAAATCTGGCACTTTCTGATTATTACTTGTTTCAGTCTACAAAATTCTTTAAACAGCAAAATATTTAGTTCAAATGAGGATGTCAAAAATCACTTGGTTAATTTTTTTGCAAGCAAAGATCAAAAGTTCTATGAACATGGAAACATGCTGCTATCAGAAAGATGGCAAAATGTATTGGACCAATATGATTAATATATAATTGAATAAAATATTTATATACTAAAAAAATTGTCATTCATTTTCATGAAAAAACGAAATTATTTTCTGAACAACCCTATAATTGCACTGATAAATTATAATGCATAAATAAAAATTAAATACAGGCACTCCCCAATTTAAGAAAGACTTATTAATGGAATTGTTATATAAATCAAACTTTATGTAAGTTAAATTTGTATCAACTATTAATTATTATGATAAAATTAAAAATAATATATATTGTATATATAGCTGTATATTATCTTTACAGTATGTGATAAATAATAATTATCATAATGTAATACATATGTACAATATATACTGTATTATGATATATTAACTAATAATCCCTATTCACAGTTACATTATTGCTAACATCATTAACTCTTATTATACTGTTATTACAATCATATTTGTAACACCAGTGTAATTAGTTTTCTTTTTAACTGCATATATTTAAATAATTTTCCATTGTGTTTATTTTAAACACAATACAGTTCCAATTAACTGAGTCTTGTTTAACTAAGTTTCACATTTGATGAATTGCCATTCATGTTGCATTGATATTTTTTAATTTTTGTAATAAAACAGTTGTAAAAAAATAAAAAAATGTTTTAAATTATAAAATAAAACATGCTTTATTTACAATTGTTTTATTAAAAAATTAAAAAAATAAACACAAGATGAACAACAATTCATTTTTTAAATTATATAATAAAAGACATATTCAATAAGTAGGTCTAAATAGAGTATATATCATCATGTTAATGTATTCAAATTTAGATTATTTAATAATAGTTTACCAAACTTTCAGTACTTATTAGAATTTTTGCTTATCTGAGGCTCTTTTGATACACATTATTTCAGATAAACATGACCTATTGTATTAAATTTCATATATGATTGTATACTATATATTCTACATTCTTTATTTTGTTTTTGCTTTATAAAGTATTGGTATAGAAAAGATATATATTTTATCATTGTAAAGAATAAACAACATTTATTAAATACCAATATATTGTATTTCTTAATAAAAGTCATTGAATATTCTGAATTTTAGAGGTTATAAAACTTAATTTAGTAATGTGTACATGGGATTATATTTTGAGCTATGACAATTCAGTTTATAATAAAAAGTTAAGAACATATTCTCACAATAAGTTGGGGGCCATCTGAATACAAATATTTAAATTCTATATATTTTATTATAACAATTACAGAGCATTCCAATAATTTGGAACTTCTGAGGACTTTGGGATGTTGGATTAGCAAATATGCTGGATATAATAGACCTTAAAATTATAAGTTACAGTTCACTTTATAAGACATTATTTCAAATGAGGGATCCCCAAAATGGTCAATATCAACTACCAGGGGTCCATAATAAACAGTAAGGGGTTGATTAAATGTTTTTACTCATATTTATATATTTCAAGCAATTTTCAGAAATAGAAGAAATAATGATGATTTGTTACTAAAATATAAAAAATTTTGAATTATATTGCAAAAATTTGATCATTTTTGAAAGATCCAAAAATTATTATTTTATAAATACTTAATTATTTAATTTATTCACTGATGTAATATAGTTCTCTAGAAGTTTGCCTTTAAATTCTTTTCTATTATATTGTTATTCTATGATATATTTTTAGAATATATTAATTTATTTTTGATATATATTATTTTTATAGAGAAATTTAGAAAAATATGGAATAAATTAAAAAAAAACAATTCAGAAGAAATGGAAAAATTGACAAAAGAAGCTTCAAAAATAAATTTTTAAATTAAAACATTTAAAAAATATTTTAATTTCAAATGACATATATATCAATTTAGACCCCATTTAGATCTTCATTAAATCTTTACTACATTTTACAATATAAATTAAGAAACACAGCCTCTTTATTAAAATTAAATTCAAATAACAATAATATATTCTAGAAACAATATTCTTATTAAATGGTTGGGAGTCGACAAAGTATAAAGACTTACATTAACTGGTCAATGCATAAAGGATATAAAGGATTTTAGTAGTAAGGGATCATAACTCCAAAAAGTTTGAGGACTTTTTTTTAGATGTATTACTAAAATAATTCAAGATATTATTAAATAACAAAGCATGATGTTGCTGTCCAAAATGGAGGAACAAGACCTAAAATAACAGCTGAAACTATACAAATCAAAGTTAAACTCCAATCTGACAGATGCTGAATTGTTGGGTTTATTGGATCATCAGTTGCCAAATTACCAAAATTATATTGTAGTTCTTCATTTACAAAATTGTTAAGTTTAATATAAATTTGTAAGAAAGCAATGATTTGCTATTTATCTATTAATATATAGTGTATTTTTAAAATTGATAATTGTTTTAATTATTTTCATTATATATTTTAAGTTTTTGTTTTTTCTTAATAAATTGTTAAAATTATTTATAAAATTATAAATAAACTAATAATTATATATAAAGTCATTATTGATATTATTATGTTTAATTTGATATTTTATTCTTTTTATCAATAAATTTATGAATTTAAGAAAGCAAAACTGATCTATAAATAAATCATTCATATCATATATAATAGCAAAAAATTCTATTTATTTTGAAAAATAATAGTAACATTTTCAGATATTAATAAATCATCTTCAGTTACCCAAATATTAACAGATAAGATACAAAATATAATATAATTCAAACAAAACTGATTTATCACATTTGAAAAAATCATTCAAGAGTTCTAGAATGAAATTTTCCAAAATGTTGCTTTCAAATGAGTAGAAACTGGTTTTTAAAAGCAACTTTTCTGAAAATTTGATTCTAGAACTCAGAATGATTTTTGCAAATATTCAGAATTCAGTTTTCTTTGAATTATATTTTATTTTGTATCTTAATCTGTTAATATTTGTGTAGTTGAAGATGATTTATTAATAACTGAAAACATTACTACTATTTTTCAAAATAAATCAATGTTTTTGTTGCTATATGTGCTGTGAATAATTTATTTACTGATTAAAAAAACAATGGAACTTTAATTTAAAATTTATCTGCAATTTCAGGAGAGATAAATATATTTTTTAAATATACTAATGATACATATTTATTAATAATAATTCAAATTAATAAAAGAAATAGAATTACCTAATGTTTTAATTACATCTGAAGTAGGACTAGGAAGACTCAGACCATGAGAATTTTCAGCACGAATTAAAAATATATACCGAGAATCAGGACGTAAATTTTGAACAACATATGTTTCTCCTGGGACTCTGTGTGCTGCTGTAACCCAGCCACTCTGTAAATCGCTGCTATAATATTCCACTGAAAAAATATTCATCATATTTAAATGTTAAATATATATAAAACATTTTTATTCATTTGATAAATACAAATTAGAATCTATTATTTGAATTTAGATTACAAAATAAATGATAAAAAACAGAAGTAATAATAAAATACCAGAAACAAAAAATATATTTAAATCACTAAAGTATTTATGATTAATTAAACTGTAATTTAAAATTCACATTTCATTATTTAAATTTGGATTTTATTGCTTTTTATTATCCCACATTTGATATGTTTGTGCATTTGTCTATTAATAAATATTATTGTTTATTTTTCTTGGTTATGGTTTACATCAATTTGCTTTTCCATTACAAATTGATACAACAAGTATAATATTTAATTGAATGATAATTTTACCTGTATATCCAATTAGAGTGGAAGCTCCTGTTTTTGAATTCCGGTGCCAAGTTAAAGTAACTAAAGTTTCAGTAACATTTACAGCTGTTGGCTTAGTAGGTGGACCAGGAAATGTGGATGGATCAGGTGTTCTGTGAAATATCACATTTGGGTTTCTAGGAGCTATAAATTATAATTATAGAAGTGATTTATTTAATAAAATATTTTTCAGACCAAATTTATTTTCAATATAAATTTATAAATTCTATTAAATGTTAAATTTTAATATAAATTGACACTTAATATATTATTTTATTTTTAAATTAAAAGAAAAATGACAAAATTGATTACATTCAACTGCTAGAGATGCACTCCAGGATGTTTCTCCACTTTCACTGGATGCAGTACATGTATACATTCCTGAATCTGAAGGCTGTAAATCTATAATAAAAACAAAATAATTGATTAATTAATTGATGGCAGTTTACCAATAAAAATAGAAAATTTCCATTACAGAAATATATGATTCTTGAAAAATATGTACTTAAAAAAAAAAAGAGATTTATAATAATATATCATATACTGAATATTAATACAAAAAAAATTTGATATAACAAAGAATGTTTCGTTATATATATGAACACAAAAATTCTATAGTATTTTTCAAACAAACACTTTTGGAATTTATTTAATATAAGAAGTTTTATTATTAATTAATAATAATTATTTTGAGTGATAACTAGTTAACAACTTTAATAAATATTATTTCTGATTATTAAAAAATTTCTCTTTATTTCAAAGATTTTTATTTGACATGAATTAAATTCACTTGAATAATTATTATCTATCAAACAAAATATTGGTGTGACATACTATATAACTCATATACAAAAATAAAATGCAGAATTTAAAAGTTTTCAGTTTTAGAATATGCAGTATTTAATTAATAAATAATTATGAATATAGAATATTTTTTCAAGAAGAAAAAATAGAAATGATATGAAGAAAATTAACTATTGATTTATAAACAATATTTAATATTTATAATATTTATAAATAATTAATTGACATCATTTAAATATTGTTTATTAATTAAATTTTTTTATCAATTTAAAAGTTTTGGAAATTTTTACTAAATTAATTACATAGAAATATTTTTAACCTTTATAGCTATTTTCAGCTGTTTCAAATATAAATGAAAATAAACAAATTTAATTTTTAAATACAGCAGAACTTAATTACTTAAAATTATATTTTTTATAATTATAATAAAAATTTCTTCATTTAGATTAAAAATAGCAAATAAAGGTTAATATTTTTAAATTAATAGTCATAATTAATAATTTAAATGAAAAATAGCTTTAAAATTTTTGATACAGAAAATCCCAGACTTGAATAGATCATTTTTCAAATCTCTACATAAATCAAATATATATATATATGTCAAAACATATCCTACAGAATATTAGTGTGTCACAAGCACATAACATTAAAAATAGTTATTTAAAGAATAAGCACATAAGTCATGAGGTAAAGCAAATCATTTACTATCTTGGAGAATCCATATATTCAATCGAGTCCCACATCTCCAATTTTTCAGGAGAGAAACGGTTTGGCTTGTTAACTAAAATTAATCTAATAAGCACATAAAAACAATGTATATATGATAAAAGACAAAATTATGAGAAAAATGCTCATATTTCTGATTATGACTTTATTTGCTTTGATCAGTATATTTTTCTTGTATGTGAAGGAATCTTTAAATAAACATGGATCTATATAAGCTGAGGACAGTGAATTCTAGTTGATAAATAAGCTATCAACAGAATATATTGCTTTATCTATTTTCCAATTAAAATACGTACCAATGAATAGAATGTTTATGGAGAAATAACATTTTTTTTTAAATTAATAAACTAAAGAATGAAATCTGTTTTTCAGATAAAATAATTGTCTAATATATAGTATATATTTTAAATTAAATGAATCCATCATAAGTGAAAAACAGTAAATTAACATTTGAAATTCTTTATATATATAAAGTTTGAAAATAAATAAGCTATAAAGAACTCAATTATCAACTAAATTATATATTAAATATAATGATAATGTTATCAGTTTACCAAAAAAATTTATTGTAGCATTACTTAAATATTACTTACCATAATTCAGCTAATACTTATATTTTTATTTAAAAATATTATATAAACTAAATATATTTTATATTTTTTACAGATTAAATACAGAATGAAAAGCAAGCTACTAATATTTCCAAGCATCAGCAATCATAGAGAGAATGGGAGCAATGGATTATTGATTTATAAAAAGACTTGTAAGTTTTTTCATTCCAGTACCAATTATTTTTGCATTCTACTATAGATCTAGGTGCCATTTTTTTATTGATGAATTTTTCAGCATTTTGCATACTATATATGATTGGAGAATATGATTTTATAGTGAAGACTTTTTTTTTATATTCTTAAATATTTAACTTTATATTTGCACTGAAAAGCACAAATTTGAAAACATAATAAAATATAAAAAATTTGTCTTTAATATATTTTTTATATGCTATCCAGTTAAAATCTTTTATAATTTCATAAATGGTCACTTGCATACTTAAGATTTCTAGTTACTACTTTTAAGTAATTTTTAGAAAATAGTGATAAAATTAATTGTTTTTAAGAAGAGAAAACCCAAATTATAAGTGAAGAAAAATTTTTTATCTAAACAAAACTATATTGTTCAACTTTATTTTAATTCAGTCCAACCCTTTAAATTATATTCTTTGAAGTATTCTTATATAGAATAACTTTCAACTGTAAAAGATTACTGATTAAAGAACTGATTAAAGTATAATAAATAATAAAAAATAAGTTTTATAACAATTTACATGAATAATATAAATATCACATAAAAATAATATAGAATTTATTAAACAAGATAAAAATAATAAATTATTACTGTCATTTCTTATATGAATTTCTATTATTTTGCTTATAATATAATAGAAATTGTTACAGGTTATCAATTCTTTTGAAGATCAAAATTTTGTTATGCAAAAATTTCTATACAATAGAAAAACTATTTTGTTTTTATTTGAAATTGTTATTATTAATATACACAAAAATAAAAAATAAAAATATATCTTGACTTTGGATGGAGTTCAGCTTGAACTTAATTAAGATCATAATTAAATGTGGTCATAAGTTGGAAATGCCCTATATTTATTGACTTCTCATTATCAATATTTATTTCTGGCACAATATAATAGGAAATTTAAGGAATATAAAGCTAAAGGATCCAGACCCAAACTGAACATTGCTGATATATAAAATTATTGTACTGACTAATCACAGAAATTATTGATTACATCATAATCATAAGTATGATTAGTTGTTAATCAATGACATCAAAAATCAAGGAATCAAGGAACATGTATCTAAATTTGCAGAAAGTATTGCCAATTTATTCATACCACAGAATTAACATGTTTTATACTCATAATAATAATAAACATTTCTCTACTATATATCATGTCTTTAAATGCATTGATCGAATAATTTCATTTTGAATATCCTATTTATATCAAGCAAGTTGTAACATTTCAAATTATTAAAAGTTTGTTGAAATTCTATATGATATATTTGGATCTTTCAATTCAAATATCTGAATCATATCTTCATAAATAAATTTAAAAAATTACAAATATAGTTGGAAAAATGCTCCATTTATGATTAATAACTTTTCAGAAAATACATATAATTTTTTTTATATTATTTTTATATGCCTATATACCTACTATTATTATATGCTGAAGGCATATAAAATAATAAAGAATTGATTCAAATTTCTTATCTTAATATACCTTCAGTCTAATAAAATCTGCAGATTTTTAGATTGAAGGCATATAAAAATAAGATAAGAAATTTGAATCAATATCACATATAAAAATTAGATAAGAAATTTGAAATCAATATTGTTTCTGTTTTTAGTTTTTTGAAATATGCTATAAATTTTTAGGATTAGTTTTTTATAAATATAAATATACAAAATCATCTTATAAATATAAATTTGCAAATTAATCCTTTTCCTAAATAGATAATAAAACAAGTTTTGATTATTGCCTTTGAAATAAGCATTTAAAAAATTTTAATAAGTATTATTAATTAAATTTTTAAAATTATTGCAATAGTAGAAATCAATACTGTCCATCAAATAATTTATTTCAGTTGTTTAAAAATAATTTATGTCATTAATAAAAATACTAGTATATTCAATTTAAATTATATTTTTAAAGTGAATTTTCAAAATTTAAATAAAAGTAATTTTTATTTAAGAGGTATTTCATATAGTCAGCAAAAGTATATTTCAAAGTTTTATCACCAGATCCCATCAATACTGATTATTAAATATTAATTATTAATTCCAAAAAATTAACATAAAATATTACATTTTGACATCAGACTAATACCATTTTTAAATTAAACACAAAATTTAATTTATTATAAAATTATTTAAATATTTTATAATAAGTATAATTTCAATATAAGTTACAATTTGTTTTTAATAAAAAAACTGAAAAATTATCTAAAGGCTTGATAAGCTTTCTAGATATCATAATGCATAATTATATTTAAATATAAAAATAGAAGAAAAATTACTCAAACTTTATTAAATATAACAATAACTTTTTATATTAAATGTAGAAATCTTAAAAATAAATTTTTAAGATTTAAAAATAAATCCTAAAGATTTAAGATTTAAATAATTTAATTTTAAGATTTAAGATTTAAATAATTTAATTTTAAGATTTAAATAATCCTATTCAAAAAATTTGAATAGGATTATTTATATTTTTATTACACTATATATATTATTTTAATTTATGTACACTAATAATATATTCATTTGCTATCAAGTCAGACTTCAGTTAATTGATTGCACTATAATCTTATAAATATTTTCAGTTGTTGATTTGTTTATCTGTTTGTTTGTGATGAGTTATGTCCTAAATGGTAGAAGCTATGACCAACAAACTTGGTATGGTTTTTTACAATTGTCAAACTTAGATAATTAGCCTATTTAATGATTCTTTAGAACAATCATTGTTAAGAAATTATAAATAATTCAAAAATTTTATAAAATTTAATAATTTAGTCAATAAATGGCACTATACTTTTTAGACTGTATTTAATATTAGACTACAATGATGTCAGCATGATGTAAGAATGAGTGATGCCATAAGACAATCTCAATTAGTAACATTACAATGATGTCATTCTGGTCTAATATTCTGGTTAAATCTACATTAAAACTGGACATAAATAGCCAATTGATTTCAAATGCTGAATTCGGGAATGATTTTGCTTGAATTCAGGTCTTCAAAACATCTTATCAATATTATGTCACAATGATATCATGTAGGCATGCTGATAATGACATTGTGACATAATATTGATAAATAATCTCCCAATTTTGTATTTTAATAAATTCAGAAAGAATCAATAATTTTTATTAGTTATAATTCAATTTCATAGTCTGATGACAATGTAACATTTTGATAAACACGAGGTTCGAAATAACAAACTGAAATCAATGCACGAAATAATTTTTCAATTAAAGAAATTTGTTTTGAGGAATTCTTTTTGACAATGCAATGAAGAATAGTAAAATGATCAATTTTTCAGTAGCTATAGTACATAATATCACAACATTATAAATTTTAATGTTCCTCCAAGTAAATCTTTTTCAAGTCAAAAAGTGAAAAGATATGTAGACTCATAAGTTTTGAATCTTCTGGAAATTATGAAGGTTATATTAAATAACAACTAAACAACAAAAACTGTAGAAGGAATTAAAAACAAACTTTTCCTAATATACTGTATATGTTTTTAAACTATGCATGGGCAATGCTGAGCACACTTTGCTAATTACCTAATAAAACTATGTTTTAGTTTAATGATTAACTAATCTGCTTATCTTGATTACAACTGCTGATATATTGCCATTTTTTAGCATAATATTTTTTGTAAATATTTCTTGTAATACTTTTTTTAAATTACATATCAAATATACTTGCTTCATAAATATTATATATGAAAAATAAAAACTTTAATTAACTAATCACAAATCAAAATTAACATTTAAAATAAAAAATTAATACTATTTTTCATATTATTAATTATTATTATTATTATCATCTTAAATGTAGATAAACATTTAAAAAAATAATTTTTTTTTAATTTATTTTAAAAAGATATATAATAATAGTATCAAACTATACATATTAAGTATTCTGAAAAATAGATGTTTTTACTTTATATAAAATAAAAAAATTTTAATACAAAATAGAATTAATAAGGCTTACCATCAATCTGTAATGTACCAGAATCCAATACAACAAAACGTGGATTATTTATTGGTACTGGTGAAGAATTCATAAACCATCTTATACTTGGATTTGGAGTTCCAGATGCTTCACAAGGTAACATTGCTACAGTATTTTGTGGTAAGGTTTGATTGGCTGGACCCATACGAATAATTGGTGGAGGAAGATCTGCCACAGCTAAAATAATAATTATTATTAAATAAATCAACACAAATACAGTAAGGCAGAAAAAAGTTTTAATACATAAATTATATTAACTTTTTTATCCAGTATTATAGATGACTTTGATTTAGTATTTGTGTAGAATATTTGCTAATTATAATTATTAAATATATAGAATTATTATTATAATACATTACTTTCAATAATAATAATATATGAAAAATATTTTTTTAATATAGTATTCTATTTTTAAATCTATAAATGCAATATTTATTTCATATTGATATTAACCTGATTAAATTATAGTTATTACTAATTCTATTTTTAAAGACTCATTAAATTTAATAAGAAAATAGGTACATCTATATTTAATAAATAAATAAATAAATGTAAAAGTAATTTATAAAAGAAGAATTTTAATAATTTTATCAAAGAATTTTAATATTTACCAGTCACTTCTAAATAAGCTTTAGACATTGTAGATCCAATTCCAGACAAAACAGAACATACATAATATCCACGATCTTCTTTCATTACTCCATTAATAATAAGCATTCCTTCTCTTGTAACTGAAAACCTTCCATAAGATCTTTCAGGAAACATTAATGCCTATTGAGGAAGGAAGCATTTAATTTAATAATAGCAATAAATAACAAGTAAAATTTATATGAAAATATTCAAATTTTTAGAGATGACAATGATGAATGATTCTGTTTCATACTTGATTTCCTTCCCTTGTCCAAAATATAGAAGGAGGAGGGTTTCCAGTTGCAACACATTCAAATTTGGAAATTCCATTCAGACCAACTCTTTGATCTTTTGGTGTTACTAGAAATGTTGGTCTAGCTATTAAAAACATAAATTTATTTATTTATTATTATTATTTTTATTATTATTGTTATTCCAAATACTTAAATTAATACTGAGAATATTTAAAATAAAATTATTTTTCCAAACCAAACTTTTAAAATAGATTAATTAGATTATTATTGATTATTCTTAAAATCATTTTAAAATCATAAACAAAATTATTAACAAAATTAAAAATATAAACTCTAATTAAATAAATTGTTTTTAGTAATTAAATTATTTAAAAGAAATTTTCAAAACTTAATTACAAAAGTTCCATTAAATCTGATTAAATTAAATCTGAATTTATAATTAGAAAACACATTTTATTTTTATAGCATGTCTAGTCTGCTGTAAATCCTTTATGTTTTATCAAACATATCAATTATTACAAATAAAACTTGAATTTTGGAAGTGATCTGAATTAATTAATATTATTATTTACATACTTAATGTAAATCTCTGATTAATTGTGATTTGATTAATTTTTAAAAATATAAAATAATAATAACTGATTTTAATAAGGAGCATAATTTTTTATTTCATTAAAAATATAAATATATTTAATTAAGTTTATTTTTATATAAAAAGAATATTTTAAATTATTGATCAAACTATTTAAAAAAAAATATTTTTTAAGAATACAAAAGAACTATGTAAATGAAAAACTGTGTTGTCTTGAAATTCAATTCAAAAATAATTGTTAGTTGATCTTAATTGTTATTTAAATAAGAAAGTCAATTAAAAATTTTAGTTACCAGTATATATATTTCACTTATATTATATGCAGATCTCCGATATATTTATCTTGAATATTGGCATTTTTTAATATTATTTTTACAAAGCTTTTTCTATCACAATTTCTATTATATTTGAGCTGAATACTCAGAATATAAAATCAAAATTCAGAAAAAATTATAATTTTAGTAAAAATTAATTTTTAAATTTTATTATTAAGTTAATTTTAATTTTATTAAGTTAGTTTCTCTCTCTTTTTTTATCTGTGAGAAATTTGCACTTCTGTTATTTTTATCAAAACTCATTAAAAATTTTTGTGAGTATCATTTTTGATAAGTTTTTCAAATATGGTAGCTTGTCTATATAGTCTTATTCATATTCACTACCTTGAAGGAGAAACACTAAACCTTAAGAATTTTTTTCTAAGTGAAAATATTCATCAAAAATAATATAAAAGAATTTTTTGATGAATTATGACTAAACTGACAGAAGAAAAACAAATTTTTCATAGCCAAGAAAGACTTTCTTAGTGGAATGTTAGTTATAAAAATCATTTTTCTAACTATAATTATTTTCTGAATTTTGATTTAATATTATGAAAATTCAGCTCAAATATCACAGAAATAATCATTAGAAAAAAATGATATATATGCCAGATCCATTTATTTTACACATTTTGTATATATAAATGAAAAATAACTTTTATATTAAGTATAGTTTGATAAATTTTATTACAAGAAATTTCTCATTTAAAAAAATATTCATCTATTGTTCAGATTTTCCTCTATAATGAAAATTTAAATATAATAATACATTCAATGCATTGCAGATCCATTGAAATGCAACAAAGTGCTAAATATTTGTAGCACATAAAAAGAAAGTTTTAATGCATTCTCAAAGTATATAGATAGGTGGAAGGTGAACAATGCCATCTTTTGGAATGAATAAAAAGAAAGACTCAACAGAGATCTGACAAGGCTTGAGGCTATTGTGTTTAGTAGGTAGTAAAGCATTATCATTCAATGAAAGTCTGGTAACTGACTACAATCTAAAACTTAGCTTGGGAGCTCTTGCTAAGGGCATTTTTATGTGAGATACAATTGTTGCATAATGATATATATTTCTCTCACTGACATTACTTGTACAGCATATTTAATATCTGCTAAAGAAATGCATTTTTATTATTTATGAGTATGGATGTATTTTCAATTCACATAAACAATTACAAATCATTAATAATTTATGTCATTTTCTCCTGATGTAATTTGATAAATTGCTTGATTTAATTTTTAACTTCTTTTCTTTATACAATTATAAAGGCAAATAAATAAATAAAAATTTCTGAATTAAGAATACTGTTAAGTTCAATAAACCAATTATATTTTGTAAATATAAATAAAGTTTTTCTTTAATTCACTAACATATTTAACTTCTGAAAAATGAAAAATAAAATATAATATTATAATTTTAATTTATGAAGAACTAGTCTATACTATTTGCAAAAATATTTCAAATTATAATTAAAACTGTAGATGAAAATCTAATTTGAAGAATTTTTTTCAAAAGTTATTTCAACTTAAAAAAAATAAAAACTACGAATTAAAGTTATTACAGAATTGAATTTTTGTAAAATACTTGAATATGTAAATTTATAATAATACAAGTTTATATATTATATATTTGTAACACAAGTTTTATTATAAAAGAAAATTTTTAAGTGGTTAGCACTATCTCATTAAAAAGGTTTATATAATTACTTCTAATTTAGTTTTGTTAAACAAATATTATT